>CM040423.1:124757851-124788295 GCA_022702705.1 Papilionanthe hookeriana x Papilionanthe teres | reverse complement strand
CAAAAACTGCTGAGGACTTGTTTATCTGGGATTTGGGGAAGGGGTAAGTTAACTTCTTGTTGGATAATTGGTTCCCCAAAGATTGGCTAATTGCTAGGGGGACTCCTGCTGACCATTCATCTAAGGTTGTTGATTATTGGGATGGGCATAACTGGTCACTCCCACATCTTAAAGCCATACTCCAAGATCACTCTGCCTATCAGATTTCTACAATTAAATTCAACAGAGGTACTCCAGACAAAGTTAACTGGCTCACCCACCATACCCAGAGCACCACTAAAGCCATCTACAAAAGTTTATACAACTAGACCCCAGTACCCTGGGGAATTACCATCTGGAGCAAGTTCCTGTCCCCATCTATGTCTTTCATGTGCTGGAGAACTTTGCATGGCCTAATACCTACAGATGACATCCTTAAACTGAAAGGTCTTAGGGGCCCTTCTAAATGTGTGTTGTGTAATACTCAGGAAGAATCTATCCCACACCTCTTTTTCAGTTGTTCTTTCTCTAAAACAGTATGATTGCAATTAACTCTTAGTTGGGAGAATTTAAATTGTCGCTGGGAAGACTTTCATAATGGCTGGAAGGACTGGCAGAACCAGAAAATTCAAACTCTTCACCTCATTGTCATTTGGTTCTTATGGATGACCGTAAATAATGTTAAATTTGATGGGACCACTGCTACTCGTGGCCAAAGTGGTTGGTAACTCGTAAAGCCTACCTGTACAAGATCATCAAACATAAAAGTTTTTCCAATACTCTTCACATTGGTCTCCCAAATTCAGCTGACACTAATGTAAAATTGGTTACATGGGATCCCCCTATAAGGCCAATTATTAAGATTAACACTGATGGAAGCTTCTCAAATGAAAGATCTGGAGTTGGGGGAATTTTTAGAAACCACCATGGCAATTGCCTACTTTTTTCTATGCCCCTGTGACTGAACATGATGCCCTTGAAGCTGAATTAATTGGAGTGTTGTGTGCTTTGCAACTAGCCAAGATTGCCAAATAAACCAATATTTGGTTAGAAGTTGATTCCACTATACTCCTTAATAGCCTGAATCAGGATATTTCATCAACCTGGCTTCATAACTACTGGAAAAAGCAGATTAACTATCTAAAACCCCCTCAGTCAACCATATCTTCCATACTAAGGGAGGGGAACAAAGCTACTCATTGGCTGGCATGTACTGGTGCTAAATCTCAGCAGGTGTTGGTATCTCTTGCCCCCCCCCCCCAACCTGAACTCAAAGTACTAAATTTTGAAGATAAGACTCCCTCACCTTAGAGAGGAGTCATTTGCCCGAATTTGAGTTGTGCTACCTTGGTCCTGTGGATACTCTTCCTTTGTATTCTGTTCTTGTGGAATTTTGGCCATTTATATATATACATATGATAAAATTACATACACATATTTATATATATTGGCAGCTTTTTCTTTTGGGTTTAGTGGTAGTGGAGTGGAGTGGAGTTTTGTATTTGAAATTGGGCCTCCTGTTTTGTAGGGCCCTTTTTCCCTCTTTTTGTACTCCTTATTTATATGAAATGTTAGGAGCTATGTAGCTCCTTATATATATATATATATATATATATATATATATATATATATATATATATATATATATATATATATATATATATATATATATATATATATATATATATATATATATATATATATATATATATACATATACATATATATATATATATATGTATATATATATATATATATATGTATCTATGTAGATATATATAGATATATGTATGTATGTATATATATATATAGATATATGTATCTATATATAGATGCATATATCGATATATATATATATATATATATATATATATATGATAAAGATGGAAGAGAGAGAAGCTCTCGACTTTTAGGAGAATTCTTGAGGCGATTTTCAAATCCTCTCAGGCTTTGAAAATCTTTCTACTGTTCATTCTTGTTTCTCGATTTTCTATTGTTTTGAAGGTTTTGCTGTAGTTTTCTTCTTCCCGGGCATTTTTTTTTCAAATCCTGGATTTGATTTTCGGTTTTCATTCATCTTTTGCTGTGTTGCTGAGTTCTTGATTCTTGGTTTTCTGTCATTGTTCTTGGAGGGTTTCCTGATTTCCTGATGGCTGAATTGTTTAATGGCAAGGCTACTTTTCTTGAAATTGCTCGTAAAGGAATTTCTGACTAGCAAGATAAACTTACTTTTCCTCAATGTTACCATGACACGGCTGCAGGAAAGGTGATTGTCAATTCATCAAACAAGTGGTTAAAAAGGGTGGGAAGCCAGCCCTTATTTTCTCTGATTCTGAATTGACATCTTTGGTGGATGTTCATAAATTCACACTAATTGGTAAGTTTCAATATGGCCATCCAAAAATGGATAATATTAGAAGGATCTTTGATGGGCTGAAATTGATAGGGGCTTGGAAAGTTGGTTTATTTGATGGTAGGCATATTATGATTCATCTTTCTAAAGAAGTAGATTATGCTAATCTTTTTCCGGAAAATTTATCATGATGGAAGGTAGATATATGAAAATCTTGAAATGGTCCCCTAACTTTGATCCAAATCAAGATGCCCCTATTATTCCTATTTGGTATAGGCTTCCCAATTTAAAACTTCATTTTTTCAATCATCAAGTGATTTATGCTATTGGGACTGCTATAGGGAGACCATTAAAATTGGATATGTCTACATTTAATCTTTCTAGGCCTTCCTTAGCCAGAATTCTTATAGAAAAAGATATTACTCTACCTGATATTGATGAAATTTGGCTTGGCTCTCCTCATAATGGGTATTGGCAACCTATAGTTGTGGAACAAAAACCTACATATTGCTACCAATGTAGAATGTTTGGTCATTCTAAAGAAGGTTGTTTTTGATTGAAACCAGAACTTAAACCCGTTAATAATAAAAATGTTAATTCTTCGCTTTGGTTAAGGATGGATCTTTGCTCGAAGGACCTTTAACGTACTGGAAAACGTATTCCAAAAGCTTCGGTAATATAAGTTCCGAGATTATTGATACCGTTAATGCTATCGTTTCGGTTATCAAACTTCAATACATTGTTATGGAAGTTGCCGTTGGTTCTCAAGATCCTTTTCATATTCGAATTCGAGTCTACAATATTGATAGGAAGTTCTATTATGAATTCCAATATTTCGAGAATCCATCGGATTTACCCGTTGTCGTTCAATCGTAGTTACTACCGTTGTTTTCATTTCCAATAAGTCTGACATATTGATTGAAAATTCTGTTAATAATTCTAATATAAGTTCTGCTGGGATTTCTTCATTTATTTTGCCTGCTGCTATTTCTTCTGATTTACCTGCTAATCTGACAATGGCTTCTGGTAGAGATGTTAATTCTGATATTGGTTTAGTAAATAAGGGTTCCACATCTCATTCTGATATTAATTTGATTACTGATGCTCAGGGATTGGAATCAAATTTAGCCAATGAAATTTATGTTGATGATGATAGAAATAATTACTTATCTAAAGAAGTGATACCTCCGAGTAATGCTATATCCAGCTTTTAATATTAAACCACAAGAGATTCTTGATATTCCCGCTAATATGGCTATTGTCAATAATGAACTAAATGAGGATTGGGTAGTGAAAAGAAGCAAGAAGAAAAATCCGTTGATCATATTTCGCCGAGAATATTATTCCTTCCAGATCCTACTCGCATCTTCCTTCTCTAGATTGACTAGGGGAGGTAGATCTACCCATCATGCTTAATTTTCTCTCGTTGGAATATTAGGGGAGTGGCAAACCTTGGCTCCCTTAATAGATTGTTGAGAATAAACAGTGGTTAATAAGTGTTGGATGGTGGTTCTTCTTGAGACAATGGTTAAGTCTAATTATGACGTATTTACTAAAAAGTTCCCGAGATACAACTTTGTTTACAATTCTTCCAATAAAATTTGGGTTTTTTATAGGAAAGAATTAAAGATTGATATTCGGTAGATCATTCTCGCTTTTGCATGTTCATTTTGAGATTGATTCTTTTAAAGGTTATGCTTCTTTTGTCTATGTCTGCTTCAACTAAAGTGGATAGAGAGGATCTCCGGTCCCATCCGCATATGATTGGTCAAACTATCAATGAGGGCTGGATGGTTGGAGGTGATTTCAACAGTATTGCTCATCCTAGTGAGAAGAAGGGAGGCAGAAATCCTAATCTGAATGACTTGCTATTTTTTTTTGATTCTATTAAAAATGCTGGGTTGTTTGACATTGGTTTTGAAGGTTCTTCTTTTACTTGGAGGAGGGGCAATATTTATGAAAGATTGGATAGAGTTCTTGTTAATAAGCCATGGTTTGATTTATTTCCTATCTCTAAAGTTCAGCACCTTGTTAGACCGGGTCCGATCATTCTCCTCTCCTTATTAAGCTTATCGTTGCAAATATTGTTCATAAAACCCGCTTCGGATATTTGAATGTATGGTCTTCTCATCCTAATCGCGAGCGCATTATCGAGTCTAACTCGGAATATTCCTATGGATTTCTTAAATTCTAATCCTCTCATTCAGCTTTGGCAGACTCAGAAAAAGCTTTCTAAGGCTTTAACTAACTGGAATTAGAGTGATTTTGGCAATATTAATTCCAATATAAAAGCTGCTGAAGAATTAGTTTCCAAAACTGAACAAGCTGTTGAAAATGACTCTTGTTCTGATCATGACTTATTCATTGCCAATGGAAAATTAAACATCGCCATTCTTCGAGAGGAACTCGTTTCTCCAACAAAAAGCTTCAACCAACCATTTTCTTCATGGAGATAGAAACTCTAGATTTTTTCATGTTGTAATTAAATATAGAAGATCTATTAATTCTATCTTAAAGATCAATTCTTCTACTAAAGGTTGGATTTATGATTCACAAGTCATTGCTGAAGATGCTGTTCTCTATTTCAAGAACCTGTTTTCTGCTCACCCAGTTACCTCTTCATCTATTTCTGTTCAGTTATTGCAATGTAACATGTTTAAAGGAGATGCTGCTCAGTTAACAAATCCTCCTACAGAAAATGAAGTTTTCTCTATTATTAATTCTCTGGATAGCAACAAAACAGAAGGGCCTGATGGATATTCTTCTGATTTCTATAAAAAGTTTTGGAGTATTATTACGCATATGGTGATGGCTGCTATCATTGCTTTCTTTCAGGGTTCTAATTTGCCTAAATATTTTGCTTCCTCTACTATCATCCTTATCCCTAAAGATAAATTTAAAAACATACTGGAAGGATTTTAGGCCCATATGTATTACTTCCACCTTTTCTAAGATCATTAGTAAGGTTCTAGTGGACAGACTGCAACCTTATCTATTGGATTTAATCTTTGAAAACCAATCTGCCTTCATTAAAGGGAGATGTATTAGTGACAATATTCTTCTTGCTCAGGAGTTGCTTGCTGATATTGATAAGCCATGTAGAGGTTCCAATATTATTCTTAAGCTAGATCTCTCCAAAGCTTTTGATTCAATCAATTGGTCTTTCATCACTGATGTACTAGCTGCTAGAGGTTTCAACTCTAATTTTTGCTCTTTAATCTCTAGATGGCTAGAGAACAATTATTATAGTGTTCTGATCAATGGATGTACTTATGGTTTCTTTCAAGCTGGCAGGGGGATTAAACAAGGAGATCCATTATCTCCTTATATTTTTATCTTGGCTTTTGACTACCTCTCTAAATTATTAAATCTGGTTCATATGGATAATCCTTATGTCCAATATCAGCATAGATCTAACATTTTTGTTAGTCACCTGGCTTATGCAGATGATGTAATTGTCTTTTGCAATGGGAGTAAACAATCTATTAAATGCATTATGAGAACTCTTTCCAAGCTTTGCATCTCGTTTCCGGAATGGAATTTAATAAAGCCAAATGTTCTTTTCTAGCTAGTTCTTTCGATGAAGGCACATATAAAAAATTGGATATTGGATTATACTGGTTATAAAGAGGCTGTTTATCCTCTTGTTTATTTGGGCTTTCCTTTGTCCAAAGGAAGAAGAAGATTATCTCATTTTGATGATGTGGTTACCAAAATTTGTTCTAAAATTCAATGCTGGTCAAATTCTTTTCTTTCTAATGGTGGAAGAATTACTCTTTTGAAGAGTATATTAACTTCTTTCCCTTTGTATATTCTCCAAATGGTTAATATGAAGAGAAGCTCTCAAAAACTGCTATCAGTTATTTTCAACAAATTCTTATGGGAAGGCCTCGCATAAACAAATGCATTGAACAACCGGGATAAATTATGTAAACCATTTGCCTGTGGTGGTCTTGGATTTAAAAGCTTTAAACATCTTAGTTTCTCATTCTTTTGCAAACAATGGATTCATTTCAGATCAAAGTCTTCACTTTGGTCTCTTTTTCTTCATGGGAAATATTGTAGAACTTCCCATCCCTCTCAGGTTCAAGCTAAATTAGGAGATTCCAAAAACTGGAAAAGACTTTTAAAAGTAAGAGATTTTGCTTAAGAGCTCTTTATTTGGGATATTGGTGATGGTCAAGTGGACTTTTGGCTTGATAATTGGTTATTTAATGACCACCTGTATAAGCAAGGTGTTACTTCTTCTAATCGAAAGTTTCGATTTCCGGTCTAATTCCAATCGGGATGAAGCTAAACCGAAAGCCGCCGTTAATATTGATTTGGTGAATAAAATTAAGTCTATACCTTTACAATCTAATGTTAAGGACAGATCGATTACCAAGAATCCATCTACTCAAAGTCTCTCCAAGTTCATTTATCTTTCTAGTAATAATTGACTCGCTAATGATTGGGGCAAGAAAATATGGAATAAATACATAACTCCTTCTATGTCATTTTTCTGTTGGAAGCTTTTCAGGAATTTTTTCCAACTGATGATATTCTGAAGTTAAAGGGTATTCGGGGACCTTCTATGTGTCCTTTTTGTCTCTCTAGTGAAGAATCCATTTCTCATTTATTTATCAGTTGCAATGCATTACAGGAGGTATGGATGACTGTTCTTAATCAAAGGGGATTGTCTCATAGATATTGTTGTTGGACCAAGCTTGTTGATTGCTGGCAAGATTGGAAGATGACGAACTGAATTCTATATCCCCCTAATTATATTTTGGTTCACTTTCGATGGTTAGAAATGAGATTATGCATAATAATATGGTTTTTTCAACCAAAGTTATCATACAAAACTCGCTCGAATTTTCTTCTTAAGATGACAACTTCTTTGAATTTAACGAATAAGCCTTCGCAATCAAATTCCAATTGATCTTTTGGAGAACTCCTAAATACCCTCGGGTTAAAATCAATACCGATGGAAGTTATATACATTCCACTGCTTTTAATAGTTCCAATGCTGGTATTGGGGCCTTATGCAGAAACTACAAGGGGTCTTGTTTATGGTTTATCTCTGCTCCAATTTCTGCCATTAATGCATTAGAATCTGAAATTATAGCTGTATTCTGGAGTCTAAAGATAGCTATTCTGAATCATAAAGGCCCAATTCATGTGGAGATGGATTCATTAGTTTTACTGAATATTCTTCTACATAAATCAGCTATTCCTTGGTATCTTCAAATTTGGATCAATAAAATTTCATTATTGGTATCTAATCTATCTATAGTTCGAGTCACATCCATAGAGAGGGAAATCAACCAGACTAATCGGCTTCGCTACTGAGAGGCAGCTTCTTCTAAGGACATTTTATGCTTTTCTTCTTCGGATCTTAAATCTTCTATTTTTAGGGAGTTTAGAATTCTATTACATGGGGATCCGCTTTCCTTTCCTCATATCGGATGTACTAGTTTTTCTTGATTAATATATTTTCTTTTATGCTAATATATATATATATATATATATATAAAAGATGGCGGCGGCTGGGAACTGTGCTCTGCTAGGGTTTCAACCATGACTCTGACGGCGGCTGGTTCTCTGGTGGTGGCTCAGGTGTGTGGGAAAGCTGGTGCTCATGTGCTTTGGTCTTCTGAGGAGTGTGGCTTTGGTTTCTGGTTCCTTTGCTGGGTGCTGTTGACCTCATTTTTGATGAGGTCTTTTCTCTTCTCTCTCCTTAGTACTTAGAAACTAGCCTTAGGTTTTTCCTTTGACTATCCTAGAAGATTAGAGATGGCACCCACCATTTAGAAATTCAAACACCTCTTCACTCCCTTTAAACCCCACATGCCTAATTGTAAACCCCTAAGCCACTTGGAGGGTTAAGATCAAATGTGGAGCTTTAAACGATGAGTTCCCTATAGAACTCTTTGGCCTTAGGACTACCCTGAGTGGCCTAGTCTAGTGAGGGTTGACCTGCACACATTACACTTTCACACACATTCCAAATCCTAAAACCATTCATACCTAATTTGACTTCTTGACTCGTGTAGGTAATCCATATGGATGGTCCTCAACTCCTAAGCCCCTGGCTAAGAGAGTTAGGAACAACATATTGAGTGCCTAAAATAAGTCTTCTCATGGCTCCTGTGAGCTTAATATGGCTTCATGGCTCAAATAAAATGATCTCATTTCACTTACATATGATCAATCTTCATTTTTTCAAAATTTCAATTTTTGACCCCGGGGGCCCTACACCCGCCAAACCTACCAAATGCCCTTGAAACTACCCAAAATTTGCAAAATCACCTAAATTACCCAAAATTCCACAAAACCAATCCTAAATATTTCCCATCATTTAAATTGATCATCCTTAGCCAAATATACCAAAATTTCCAAAAATACCCCCCAATACCCTCCAAGTACCCAAAATGCTCTTTTTAACCAAAACAAATCCAAAAATTCCAAAATAATTCTAAAAAATCCCAAATATTCCCAATTTCATTTTGTTCAACTACACCATAAGCCAATTTTATCAATTTAGCCCACTTACCATAACCTCCAATTTGACCCATTTTTAACCCAAGTGAACCCAATGTCAAACCAAACCACTCCAATTAACCTCAATTTTGGTCCAATTCAATTCTAAAATTCAATTACATATCCCTAATATCAATTTAGATCAAATCAAATCCCAATTTGATGAACATTTGAATCCAATTTCAATTTGAAGCCTAAGGCCCAATTTTGGCCCATAACCTAAACTTAGCCCAAACCAACCCAATTCAACACCAATTAGCCCCAAATCTTTTCCTAAACCTTCCTAACATCCCCACAAACAAAAAACTAACTTGATTTATGCAAAAGTTGAACCTAAACTCCACCCAAACGTAACCCAAACTAAAAATCCCTAATTTTGGCCTAAACCCACCATGAACCCAGATGGGCCCAAATCCCAAAATCAAAGCCCAACCAAAGTTGAAAACTCTTTGTAACACTCCCATAAACATTTCTCAACATTAATTTTACATAAAATCTAACATTATCCAAATGTTTGCCCAAGTTAGCCCAATTTGACCCACTTTGGCCCTTTTACCAAAAAAGTCCCAAATCAAACCCAATTCAACTCCAAATCATCTCAAATTTGTTTCAAATTACTCATGACACATCCCTAAACTAAACCCAACATTTGTTTGGCCCAAACCTTCACAAAATTTTCATCCACCAATTTGTTTTCAAACCTAAAGGCCCACTTTCTTAAACCATTCTAAAAGCTCATCCAAAATGATTTCAAAAAGCCCAAAATCCATTCCAAAGCCCACACGAAATTTCCCCTCATCATCCCTTTGATTTAAATTATCCCCTCAGTTCAAAGCCCATCATTTTGATTAAACAAAAATAGCATCATGACAAAACCAATCCAAAAAATCCAAAGTTTTCAAAAATTCCAAATAACATTTTTATGAAATTGACCGAACCTTTTCCCAAGCCAAATGGAGCCATGGAGCCATGCATAAGCCACATACAAGCCATGGAAGCCACTTTCCACCTCACTATACCATTAATGGTAAGAGAGGGTAGCTCTTTCCTAACCAATGATTAAACATTTTAACCTTACCCATGCTTCACCTAGACCCAAAATTAATCTAAATAAGCTTGGATAGGGACTCCTCCACTCAAAACCAGCTGACTCACCTGACCCCCATAGCACCCAAAGTCCCCCTTGGAGGGTGAACCAAGCCCAAAAACATGACTTAACCCATTTGGACCCAAAATCACCCCTCTCCCCATGCCACTTAAATCCAATCCTTTACACATGTCCAAAGGCAATTGACTGCACCAAACCCCAGCCCTGACTCCCCTGAGTCCTATGGTGACCTGACTCTGGTTGGCCAGCCACCAGGCCGCCGAAAAACGCCATGGCCGAGGAGCTTGGATGAGCCAAATTTCAAATTCACACCTGCTAAGCTGCCCCACTCCAATTGGCCACCACAGCTCTTCATCTCCTCCCCTAGGCAACTGATCCTAGCCATCAATTGCCCTCGGGAAGCCCCGGTCATGGCTATTTAAACCAGCCACCCCCTCTCGGCCAAAAGGTTGGTCGAAATCAACCTTCATGAATCCCTCCAAACTCCTCACGAGCTTCCCCTAGCCAAGAGGAATCCATCCCCACTGTTCTCCTGCCCTAAATCCAATTGATTGAGCTCAATTTTGGAGCTCAATTCTCAGGCCAGAATAGGACATCTATCAAACCTCCACCAAAATAAAATTAAACTCACCCACACTTGCACAGGACCAAGAGAAGGAGTTCCCCAGTGAAAGCCCCCTCTCCAGGCCACCAAATTGCTCCAGCCTCCAAAGTCTGAAATTGGGCCTGGTCACTTTCATACTTAGATCTTTCACCAGGGCCAGAGGCTTCATCCCTAGGCTCTTCCAGCTCCAACGAACGTGCCGAGCACATTCAGTTGCGGCCTCACCTCATGAACCAAGGTATGGAGACTTCGCTTTAACCCGAGCTTCCAACGATTCTCCATTTCGTTTAAGTTAATTTCAAAGCATGTAAACCATATGGATGTGTTCGTCTCTTTAAGACGAATCCATAGAGTATAAGAACACGAAAAACCATTGAGAAACGAGGGAGATATTAGGGTTTGAGTGTGGACGGTCACGGGTGCACACCAGTCGGAGATGACGACCAGCCGCCGTTGGATCGAGCATGTATCGAATGGATGGCTCAGATTGCGTCAGACCATGGAACGGTACATGAACCGTGGGCCACATGGCTCAGAGTCGGATGGCGGCGGTGAATGGGAGCGCGCCGCGTGTAGTTTCAGAGACGCTAAGGTTGCCGTGGCGCTGAGTCGGATAAGTATGAAAATATGGAATTTATGATTTAATTAAATGCCTGAAACTTAGAAAATCCAAATCTTTGTGTAGAAAAATAAAAAAAATAAAATAAAAATACCCACTTGCTCAATGAACAGAGGATAATAATGTGGAAAAAGAATTGAGTTAATTTGATGAGTATTTTATTTTTAATTAATTATTTACTCATTTCAGTATTTTAATTCTCCATTTACATAGACAATTCACCATGGCATGAGACCATAGGGCTTTTGAAGCCTCTGATCTTGGGAACATTCCCTGAATTTTTCAAGGTCAGAGGCTATCTCTATGGCAAGTTATATATTTTTCATGTTTATGTCACTGTTTTTGGTATTTTAATTCCATTAATTATCATATTACTTAGAAAATTCTAGGAAAATTTGGAGAAGATTCTTAGGACTAAAGGACCCTATGCTAATTATGTTTTGAGTTAATTCATTAAGAATAACCCTAATTGGCCTAATTACTCAAAACTGAACTTTAAATAATTAGGGTTAATTACACATCAAAAGAACTTAAAAATAATTCTCCACTGATCTTTAGGATCAGAAGGACCTCACATAAAAATTTGAAATCAATTAGAAATGTTTAACCCCACTAAATGGATTAATAAGGTCTCATGAGTAAAATTAAACTTTAAAAATTCATAACTCCAAAAATATATTTTAAAAATTCAACAAATTAGTTTTGGGACTTCTCTGGTAATAGAGGAGTCTAAGAAAATTAAAATTAGAATTTTCTAAAAATCTTCATTTTTCATCTTATTTTAATATTTTAATAATTAAAAAATAATAAAAATTAAAAAAATATTAAAAAATCATAAGAATGTAACATTTTAACTCCTAATCACTTAGGAACAAACTAAATATTTTTCCCAAGTCCCTAGGATAAGATATTGAATTTTAAAAGCCCTAAAACATTTTTTGAATTAAAAAATGAATTTCCAACATTTTCACTAAATTAATTCTAATAAATCAAAGAAAAATTAGAAAATTATAAAATTTATTTCTCTGGACTCCTTGAGGTTAGAGAGATTTAAGAAAAATATAAAATCTATTTTTCAACTTTAATTTTATTATATAATTAATTAACATTCCAAAACTCAAAATAATTATAATAAATAAAATATAATTCAAAAAATCACCAAAATTGGTCCAAGTGGTCCTTTGGTCATTAGGAACATCCCATAAATTTACTAAGGATAGAAACCTTACCTTGGTCATGTTGTTGAATTTCCATTGAAAATCCATATTTTTTATTGAAATAAATATCTAAATTAATATAAAAACAGAAAAATCACATTTTCTCCTCTAATGTCTTAATTAACATGTGAGTGAAGTGAAATAAAAAATTTCAAGCTCATTTGAGCTCAATTTGATAAGTTATGAAATAATTAAGCTTAAAAGGGCATATTAATAATTAAGAATTTTAACCTCTAATTAAAACTTTAGGTTTAATCGAAATGGGGGGTAAAATATTTGATCTTAATTCTTTCTTAGATGATTGAAACTTTAGAAAATAAAAGGGTAGGAACTCATTGATCACTTTTAATAAACCAAAAAAATGAAACCTTAATTAATTAAATAATTTGAATTTTGAAAGAATAATTAAAAAATTTGGATTATTAAAATGGAGATATAATTTAGAGAGACTATAATCACTTAAACTAAAATCCCCAAATGAATCACTTTAATTATATTTAACTCTTAATTAAACTTAAGATGATAATTGAAATTAATAAATTAATAATAAAGAAAAGATAACTCTTAATTAAATTAAAACTTAAAACATTAAATAACTTGATAACTAAATTGAAATAAATTAAAAAAATTAAAAAAATTTAATTTCAAAAATCACTTGAAAGCAAATTTAAAACAAACTCAAAACATCAAAATCAATTTCAAAAAATAATTCTTAATTAAAAAAAATAAACCAATTAAAAGTAAATCTAGAATATTGCAATTAAATTAAAATTAAATCATTACAGTCAAAATTAAATAATTCAAACTCCTCTTTCAATTCAAATAGTTTAAAACACTTAATAATAAAACAACTTGAACATTATTCCAAACTTAAATTTATTAAAATTTTATAACTAAATTAAATCACCTTAAAACATTAATTCTAATTTTAAATCGTTGAAATTCTTAATAAATTATTTGCCCCCAAAGACTTTTATCATTATAACTCTTAAATGGAGCATCAAGTGAGGTGTCACTTCATTCATGGGATAATCAAATGTCTTAAGTTCACTGAGCGAAAGTTAAAACTTAACTAAAAATTTTCTGGATGATTGATTCATCTCTACAATAAAAATTCATTTAGACTCGAAATAATCTCAGAAGTATTGAAAAGATGTTTAGAACCCGTTCTAAGAACTTCCTCAATACAATGAGGTGTTTTAAGAAGAATAATTGAATTTAATTGTTCTTTGATGATGAAAATCATCCACAAAATATAAAGAACCTAGACTTCATAGGAACTGACTAGCAGTAGGATTAGGATCTTGGTAGACAACCAAAATCTTTCCCTTAGCTTTACCTAGGTACTTGTTGCAAATATTTAAATGTTCTAACATGTGTTTTAAGTGCAGCTTGGAAAGACGAGAAGACCCTCCAGGTACGCTTTTACTTCATTACAATTTACTTTATTGCAAGTTATTTACCTTCACTGCGCTTTACTTTTCTTGCATGATAAACAGGATTGTTGCATGAAAACTGAAACCTTTAGGATAGCCACAAAACTGAAACCAAAACTAAATTAAAAGTCACACAAGATAAAATTCACCGCCACAACATTTCAAAATATAAAACAACTCAAAATTTAATCACAAACAGAACAACAAAACCACAACTTTAACTAAAATAAAACGTCTCGTTGAATGATCGGGAATACCTCGGATGATGTAACCCACGTGTTGCTAACGGGATTTCTCACGGTCTAAATGAAAGTGTGGAACTCATTCAGTTGAGTTTAGAAAATTCATCTGGACTAAGTGAATTCGATGAAAATAACGGTGCCGAGATGACGGAACCGTGGGATCTTAATCGGTTATGTTTAATCAACTTTAAGATTTATTTTAATTAAAACACTAAAGACATTTGAACTTTAAGATTTCTCTAAACCAATACACTCTCTCATCCCTTGATTTTCACCTTCTAAAACTAAAACTCTGCAACAACAAGGAGCTTGGAGCATAGTGGGCAGCACGACCATCGTTGTCAGCAAAACTGGAATCTACATCAGTAAAACTATTCTTAGAATTAAACAACCAAATCATAAGATTTCAAGGTAGTTTGCCTAGTGCAACATAAATCCTCAACTCTTTGTTAGGTATTTGCATAATCATGTTATGCAACCTAAGCCCTAACTGGTTTTAAGATTCCAAGGTAGTCGTTTGGTACGACATAAACCCTCACTTCTTTGAGGTTATTTGTGTGATCATGTCATGCAAGTATAAGTCCTAATTAACTAAAATTGGCAGGATTGAAACATTAAATAAACTCTCAAATTGAAGCCAAACAAATAGGATAGTTGGGAAGTCACTGAGACTTGTCTCGAATCCGTGACATCCCCTACTTCTCCTCCATTGGATTCCTAAAATAACTGTTCCAAATTTAATCCATTCCCAATTAAAATTTCCAAAATCCAATTGTTTGAAAACCTTAAAATTTGAAATTCTTGAAAGCAAAACCACTGATCATTATTGAGAGTTTTCTTAAGTGATTCCCGTCACTTATGATGTAATTAACTATAGAGGCTTTCCCTTATAGGGAACTTTAAGAACCCAGGTAATATAAACCCTGCTTAATTTCTTTATATTAAGCAGGAGAACTTGTCGGATTATAAAATTTATTCGCAAACCAAACGGATGTCACAAATCTTTTAGTTTATTTAATCGAGCCCCATCGTCAAGCAGTGTGTTTATTCTTCGGGATAGATACACGGTTTGTGATACTGTGCTCGTTTATATAAACTATTCAGGATGTGAGATCGGTTTGATTTCATATCTTAAAATTTTCAAACTTAAAATTATTTTCAAAATCAAATGCTACTTTTCAAATTATATATATTTAAATTAAATTTAAAATATGAAAATTTGCCGACAACTTCTGTAGGTGACCCCTTTTCAAAATACAACACAACCTAAAAATATGCCGACAGGTGGTTGATCCTTTCTGAGCTGTTTTCCTTTCAAATTTTACTGTTCCATTAGATTTGGTTCCCTTTTGTTGTGCTTTATTTGTTGTGCTTCTGTCCTGGAGGATCACTTGGACTATCTATTTTAGTTTTTCTTGGACTTCCTGAGGTGTATACCTCTTCTGGTTGGTTTGTTTCTTCCGGCTGATTAGGCTCAGTCCCTGCCTGCTTTTTGTGATCTACTGGATTTTGGTTGTGCCTTGGTACTTTCCAATGGCTTGCCCTATTGATTTGGAAACTAATATTGCCTGGGCTAAAGCAACTTATGCTGGTGTGGTTGGTAATGCTCCTTCCATTTTTTATCCTTCTAAACTTATTTTCCCTCAAAGGTTACATGATGCAGCAGCTGGGAGATCCTCTTGTCCTTTTATTAGACCTATTGAGGAGAAGGAGGGTTGCCCAGCTGTCATCTTTACAGAAAAGGAGTTGGAGGAGTTGGATGAAGAGGTCAAGTTAACTTTAATTGGTAAATTTATGTTGGGCCACCCTAAGATGGAGCTTGTGAGGAAATACTTTGAGTCTCTAAATTTCAAAGGAAGCTGGAAAATTGGTCTTTTGGATGGTAGACACTTGTTAATCAATTTCTCTACTGAGGAGGACTATGCACTGCTTTTTGTTAAACAGTTGATTAGTATTGTAGGAGTGGAAATGAAGATAATTAAGTGGACTTCAGATTTTGATCCTAGTAAAGACCCTCCCATTGTACCAATCTGGTTTAAATTCCCAAACCTCCCTTATAGATACTTCAATCAAACTGCTCTTTTTCAGATTGGTAGATCCCTTGGGACCCCTCTTAGATGTGATGCTGCTAGCATCAATAAAGCAAAACCTAAACTTCCTAGAATACAGGTTGAAAGGGATGTATCTCTACCTGAGATAAAGAAAATTTGTATTGGGACTGCTAAAGATGGGCAATGGCAATAGGTCATTATGCAACAAAAACCTTACTTCTGCACACATTGTAAAATGTTTGGTCACACTAATGACAGGTTCTATAGACTTCACCCCCCTAATAGAAGAGCTCCTAATGTGGATAAAGCAACTCCCAGTATGGATGCTGAAACACATGTTGTGGGTGCTGCACCAAGTATAGCTGGGGTACAGGAGGCTGACATCCCTTTACAGCAGGAACCTGATGTGAGATCCCCTTTTTCCCTAGTGGAAAACTTAAAACTAGTTTCTGATAAGGGGCTGAACTCTAGCTCTACCACCCCCAATAAGCTGGGCAAATCCACTGGTGGGACTCTTCCTGTGTTGGGGTCCCCCTCTGTTGAGAATGTCAATTGGTGTAGAAGTGAAGTGGAAGATATCAGAATTAGCTCTCCTTCACAGTGAACTGAATTTTTGTCAAAAGATTTAACCACCAATGTCATTGAAGAGATGCAGAATGATTTAGAGGGGAAATGACATACCTAAATATCAAGAAAGAAAAAAAGATCAATACTGATGCTCAGAAATTAGGGACTCCATTAACTGTGGGGGAATTAGCAGGATCTTTGACTAGAGGCAGGTCCAGATCTAGATCTAAGCCCTCCACTTCCCTCCCCCCAAATTAATGATCAATTTGCTTTGCTGGAATATTAGGGGTATTGGTAACCCCTTATCTCTGAAAAGAATCCTTTATCTCATTAAAAAACACCAGCTTTGGTGTTTTGCTATCTTTGAACCACTGGTGCACAAACACCCCAACAGAATTATCAATAAATTTCATGGATTTGCCCAATTTGCCAACTGTAATAATAAGATCTGGATTTTTTATAGAAAGGAAATCTCCTGGACACTTCTCATTGACAATCAACAGTTCATTCACTCCTCTTTCCATATCAATGGACAAAGTGGCTTTGCTACCTTTGTCTATGCCGGGTGTAGAAATGAAGATAGACAGAATTTATGGGTTAATCTCCATAACATAAGTGCTAATCTCAACTCTCCCTAGTTAGTGGGAGGGGACTTTAACAGTATTGGTTCTTCTGGTGAAAAGCTGGGAGGTAGGAATCCTAATCTGGCCAAGATGTCTAAATTCAATGATAATATACATGCAGCAAATTTATTTGATGTTGGTTTCAGGGGTCCTGCTTACACTTGGAAAAGGGGGAATATCTGGGAAAGGTTGGATAGAATTCTGGTAAATAGCTGCTGGCTCTCCAAGCGGCTCCTAACCTTTGTGACCCAACTGAGCTTTGTTGAATCTGACCATAGACCACTTCTTATCACCATTACTTCTCCCAACCCTTCTCATTCTCCTCCCCCTTTCAGATATCTGAATGTGTGGTCTACTCATGCTGATTTCCAAAGTATTGTTCATCACAAGCTTGGTGCAATATTGCTCATCCCTCCCCCTTATCAAATTAAGTCTTTTACAGATTAAACTCAGTAAACCTCTAAGAAATTGGAGTTGGAATTCACTTGGTGATATCTTCCAAGCTGTTAATGTGGTTGAGAAAGAAGTTATTAATCTGGAAGCCAGAGTTCAGGCTGGCACTGCTAACGAAGAATAGCTTATTGCTGCACTATCTAACCTCATGCTTGTAATTGAAAGACAGGATTTATTATTAAAACAAAAAGCTGCTACAAATCATTTCCAACATGGTGACAGGAACAGCAAATTCTACCATGCATGTATTAAATACAGAAGGAAATGCAATAAAATCCATAGTATTCAATCTGAAGAGGGAATCATGCTTGTGGATCTTCCTGCTATTGCCCAGGATGTTGTGAAGCATTTTGAGAAGTTACTTACACACAATAATGATTCCAGACTGCATATTGATGGTTCACTCTTCCAGGATAATGTTCATTACACCAGAAATCTGGAGCTAACTGATATTCCCACTGAGAATGAAATTTGGAGTGCAATTAATTCTGTGGACAGCTCTAAAACTGTTGGGCCGGATGGCTACACAGCAGAATTTTATAAAAAATCTTGGGGATTGGTTAAGTGAGATGTGGTTACTGCAATTCAAAGTTTCTTCCAGGGCCAACCTCTCTCAAGCTACTTTTGTGCTTCTAATTTTGTGCTGGTTCCCAAGAATAACAATTCTAAAAACTAGAACCAGTACAGGCTAATCTGCCTCACATCTATGATCAGCAAGACTATTAGTAAAATTATTCTGGGGAGGCTTCAACCTCACCTTGATAAATTGATCAGTCCTAACCAATCAGCCTTCATTAAATGGAGATCCATCAATGACAATATAATTTTAGTACAGGAGATTCTTCAGGACCTGGATAAAGTGCATAGGGGGACAATTTGATTTACAAGTTGGATATTCAAAAGGCTTATGACAATATTAATTGAGAATTCATAATGGAAGTTCTAACTGCTAGAGGCTTTAAGCATCAGTTCTGCAACCTTATTAGAAGATGGATGGAGTCCAATGATCACTCTATTCTAATTAATGGCAAAGCTTGGGGTAATTTTAAAGCAACTAGGGGACTCAAGCATAAAGATCCACTATCACCTACAATCTTCATCCTGTCATTAGATTACTTCTCTAGAATGATTGATAGAGATATTCTGCACCAGAATTATTCCAGTTACCATCGTAGATCTAATATTATTATATCTCACCTCATGTATGCAGATGATATTATGCTCTATTCTAAGGCCCACAAAATTGTTATTAAAAAATTAAAACACTGCCTGGACTCATTTCAAGCTCAGTCAGATATGGTTCTTAACCCAGACAAATGTCAGATGATATTCTCTAAACACACACCTGCCCACATCAAGCACTAGATTCTGGATCATACTGGTTTTTCCTGTACAACCCCCCCCCCTTTTAAATATATAGGGGTCTATCTTACCATGGGAAGGACTAAGCAACTTCAATTTGATGATATCCTAGATAAGATTAACCTCCAGTTAAACTGCTGGACCAACTCCTTCTTAGCTAATGGAGGCAGAATCACTTTACTTAAGAGTATACTCACCACCTTCCCTTCTTATCTGCTGAAAGTGACAACCTTGAAAAAGAGCACTCAACTGCAACTTGAGAGAGCCTTTAATAGATTCCTTTAGTTTGGGCAGAGACATCAGCTGCACTGGACTTCTTGGCAAAAGGCTACTAAGCCTACCTTGGCTGGTGGATTGGGAGTCAAAGGACTACAACACCTGCAGCGGATTAACTTCTATAAGCTTTGGATCCATTTCAGAGCTCAGACCTCTTTGTGGACAAAATTCCTGAAAGGAAAGTATTGCAGACACATCCATCCTTCTCTTATTGTTAGAAGAGTGGGTGATTCTAAAATCTTGGTAAAAATGTTTAAAGCTAGACAGGAGGCTGAGAACCATTTCATTTGGGAATTGGGAAATGGGGAGATAAATTTCTGGCTTGACAACTGGGGTCCTAAAGACTAGCTTATTCCTAAAGCTACTCAGGTTGATCATTCTCTAAAGGTGGCTGATATCTGGGATGGCCAAAATTGGTCTCTCCCACACCTTAGAGCAATCCTGCAGGATCACTCAGCTCATCAGATTTCTACTGTCAAATTCTCTAGGGGGAGACCTGACCATATTAATCTGGGAATCAATAAGTTTTAAAGCATTACCAAAGCCATCTATAGCAAATCTGTTCAATGGCCTTCTGTACCTTGGGGACAAACTATCTGGAGCAATTCCTGTCTTCATCCATGTCCTTCCTTTGTTGGAGAGCACTTCACAGCATCATCCCCACAGATGACATACTCAAATTGAAAGGACTAAGAGGGCCTTCCATATGTGTACTTTTTCACCAGTAGGAAGAAACTTTACCTCATCTTTTTTTCAGATGCAACTTCTCACAGTCAGTTTGGCAAGGCCTTATTTCTCATCTAAGAAAGGGGTGTAAGCAGTTCCACACCTGCTGGCAAGAGAGGAATGGTCAAAAATTTAATACCATTCAATTCATTGTGCTTTGGTTCACCTTGATGGC
The DNA here is from genome assembly GCA_022702705.1 of Papilionanthe hookeriana x Papilionanthe teres. Lineage (NCBI taxonomy): Eukaryota > Viridiplantae > Streptophyta > Magnoliopsida > Asparagales > Orchidaceae > Papilionanthe > Papilionanthe hookeriana x Papilionanthe teres. The sequence goes on along the minus strand of CM040423.1, from coordinate 124,767,982 downwards.
TAGAAACCAGTCTAAATTTGAAGACATTCCTGCAGTTGTTCCTACTGTGGTGAGAAACTGTAGATCTTACATAAGCAAAATCATTACATATAAGAGGTTCCCTAATATCTTACAATTGAGTTCACCACCTTCTATTTTTTTTCCTCTTATCAAAATTGTTAGATGGCAGCCTCCTCATAGTAACACAATTAAGATTAACACTGATGGGAGTTACTCTAAAGATAGTGATGGAGTGGGGGGCATCTTCAGAAACCATCTTGGTAAATGTCTTTTTATTTTTTCAAGCCCCTGTTGATGCACAAGATGCTTTTGAGGCTGAGCTTATTGTTGTGTTGTGGGCACTACAATTAGCCAGGAAAGCTTGCTGGACCAATATTTGGATTGAGGTGGACTCACATGATTTGATTAACAGCCTTAATAATAGTCCTCATACTAATTGGCATCATAATTATTGGCTGCAGCATATACATACAATTAAATCCCCCCAGACCCAATTCTCTTTTAACTTCAGAGAGGGTAACCAACCAGCCAACTGGTTGGCCCGAAATGGTGTTGATTCCTCTACAGTTATGGTTTCTAATACCCCTCCCTCTGAACTTCATTTTCTGATCACTGGGGATAATCTTAGTTCTCCCCACTTTAGACTAGTACATCACTCATATATCTGAGTTTCCAATTTGTCTTTTATGGCATAACATTTTCCTTCAGATGCATTCTTTCGGTATGGATTTGGTCTACAATCTGATTTGCCTGAAGTGTCATTCCCTCATTTGTGCCAAGACCCCCCACCCCCCCCTTTTTAAAATTTTGTTGTAATTTCTGTTTGGTTTATACTTTTTCTGCTTTTGTTTGAGGTCATTGGGATAGTTTTGGTTTATTCCCGAGGGGTTTTTTACTTGTATTCCCAATTTTGGTATTAACATGTAAGAATCCTATGTAGCCCCTTTTTTTATATATATATATATATATATATATATATATATATATATATATATATTAATAATAAAGGGAGCAAACAAGGCTCCTTACATGTTAAAGCATAATGCGATTACAATAAGAGAACAAAATCGAAAAAGGGATATACTAAGATGCTCCCACACACAGGAGGATCCCCCTATCCTAAAAAAAGCTAAGACAAGTACACCCTCCATTACAAGTATACCAAAACAAAAAGGAAATTCTGTGTAGAAAAGGAAGGGAAAGAAAACTAGCTTCTAACAAAAGGAATGCCCAAATTGTCACCATGAATCAACAACCTGAGAGGGGGGTGGTGGTGACATCAACCTTAATAGTCTCATTGCAACAGCCCTGTGTGGCTAGCCAATGGGCAGGAGTATTGCCTTCCCTGGGGATGAAAGCAAAGTTCACCACCATGTTATCCATATAGCTAGTCATGCTGTTTATCCATCTCTTAATATTCCAAGGAGCAGGTTCAGATCTGACAAGATAGTTGATGCAAATAATAGAGTCTGATTCCACCATAAGTCTGGTAATTTTACACTCGCTTAGCAATTTTTATAGCCCAAAAGATGGCTATCATCTCTGCTTCCAAAGCATCCTCGGCACAAGTAGGGAATGAAGTACGAGCAAGCATTGCCTACTACAATCCCTATAAATCCCACCAATGCCGACATCGTAATTAATAAAGCCGCCATCGTATTAACTTTAATCCACATGGGAGGGGGTTCCATCCAACAACAGCAATCTTCCTAGCAGACCTTCGACCCCACATAGCAAATATCTCTAAATTGGTGGAATTTTATCGACTTCGAATATAATTGATGCATTGAACAGCAACCTGAAGAGGGGAGGAAAACCTTCCTTCAAATTTGGCTTTATTCCTACTCATCCAGAGGAACCAAGCAACCAAACATGGTATTTCCAATAATTTATCCTTCTGCCAATCTCCCCAGCAGGTGTCCAGATATTCCCAGCTCAGGCTTAGAGTATCAATGTTAAGCCTGCAAACAAGATTCTTCCAAACATCTTAAGAAAAAGGACACTTGAAGAAAATGTGGTTAACTGATTCCTCATCCTGAGAGCATAAATGGCACCTGGAAGGTCCTTTTAATCCCTTAATCTCGAGAATGTTATCGATGGGTATGGCTAGGTGCCTCGACCTCCAACGTAAAAAGGAAATGGAAGGAGTAAGCGGCTTACCCCGAATTCGAGCACCCCAATTAATATGATCCTGAGTGTAAAATTTGTGATAAATGTATGAAGAAAGCTTTTGGGACCTGTTGTTTTTAGTGATTAATTGGTCCTTTTGGTTAGGTATAACCTTGGTAAGAGTGACCTGCTGCACCTGCTTAGGTACCAACAAAATATTCAGGAGCCTACTATTTCAGTTGTTATCTATCCAGAGATCCTTTACAAGAGTTTTGGATTTGTCAGGTGTTGGTATATCAGAAAGTTTGGTTCCATCCCAGACCCACTGATCCAACCGTAAATTAATTTGGCCCTCCCCTAACTTCCAAATGAACAGATGTTCAGCTTTTTCCTTAACTTTCAGCATGGAATTCCAAAGCCTGGAGTTCCCCAGCTTTGGCTTAACAGTAGTTGGGTGTTCAAACCTACAGTATTTCCCATGAAGAAATTTGGCCCACATGGTATCTTTAGCTCTGAACCTGATCCATAACTTACACATGTTAGTGAAGTTCAACTGATCAAAACTTCTAAAGCCAAGGCCTCCAGCTTGAGTGAGTTTGCACAGCTGTTGCCAAGGGAACCAGTGAACTTGCTTGTGTTGTCCAGCCCAAAGGAATTTGTTAAAAAGTTTGCTGATCTTCATACTGGTGCTCTTATTCATAGAGAACATCTGGAGAGCATAGGAAGGAATAGCAGTAAGGATGCTTTTCAGCAAGGTTATTCTTCTCCCATTAGAAAGGAAAGAGTTAGACCAACTGGAGATTTGAGTTTTGATCTTTTCAGTGATTTCCTGAAATTGAGTCTGTTTTGATCTGCCTTTGGTAAGCTGAACTCCAAGAAAATGGATGGGGAGATTTGCTGAATGAAAACCAGTATAATGAAAGATCCATCTACTTTGATTTTGACTGACATTCTTACTTGGGTAGAAAAGGCATTTATTAAGATTAAGTTCCATCCCAGATACATCCATAAAATGATTTAAAGTCTTCTTAACCACCCTAATGGCAGCTCTAGAAGCCTTAGAGAAAATGATAATGTCATCTGCATAGGATAGGTGGCTAACCCTTATGTTGGATTTGTGATGATAAGCAAGGTGGGGAGAGACAGCGAAAGCATGATCCAGACTCCTGGACAAATAGTCAAATGCTAGAATAAAAATTGTTGGGGAGAGTGGATCACCTTGTTTAATCCCTCTTGAAGCACTGAAAATCCCTGTCTGTTACCATTAATAAGCACAGAGTGAGCATTACACTCTAACCACCTTTGGATGAGATGTACAAAGCTAGGTTGAAAGCCCCTGGCAGACAACACATTTAAGATGAACTTCCAGCTAATAGTATCATATGCTTTCTTTATATCTAGTTTAGAAATGAGATTATGGCCCCTGCACCTTCTATCCAGATCCAAAAGCATTTCCTGGGCTAAGAGGATATTGTCAGAAATATTTCTTCCTTTAACAAAGGCTGCCTGGCTCTCATTAATGATGTGGATCAAGTGTGGTTGAATTCTTGATACAAGGATTTTGCTTAGCAGCTTGGACATGACAGAAGTTAAGCTGATAGGTCTGTAATCTCCCCAAGTGTGTCTGATTTTGTTTTTTGGAATGAGCACAATGGTGGAAGCAGAAAAGTATTTTGGTGGGTCCATGCCTTGGAAGAAAGCCCGCATGACTTGAACTACATCCTCACCAATAATGGACCAGCTAGCCTTGTAAAAAGAGGATGTAAAGCCATCAGGACCTGCAGCTTTAGAATCCTCAATGTTATCAAGAGCACTCCTAGCCTCCCTTTCCTCAGGAATATAAGTTAGATTAAGTTCCTGCACATAATTGTAGTTATCTTGAAAAAGAAACTGTTGAAAAGAAGAGGACCTAGAGGGAACCTGTGTGAACGAAGTTTCGAAAAGCTTTCGACATCTCTTGCAATGTCAACATCATCAGTAATTTTAATTCCAGCTTCATTGGTAATTGAGAGGATCATATTACATTTTCTTTTGTGGTTTATATATGCATGGTAGTATTTAGTATTTCGATCACCATCAATAAATTTTGTAGATGCGACTTTTCGCTTATAGAATTCAGCTTCAGTAATTGACACTGTGTAAGCAAGCTGTTCGAAGCTCTAAATAGCTCAGCTTCACTCTTTTCCCTTGTAATAAAGCGAGCTTCGTATTTACAACCTCAATCTCTCGCCTTTTGAATATTCTCATGAAGGTTCCCAAAAGTAGTCCAGTTCCATCCGCCGAAATGTTTAGCGGCTAGTTTATGAAGAGTCCAAAGGTTTCCCAAGGAGAGCCGCCCGAGTTGGCTTCCAAATCTTCCCCACTTCGGACGAAATTCAGGATGAAGTGTCCACATATTTTGGAATTCGAATTGCCCGTCGACCTTCTCCGCCGAGTTTTGTATGGAGATGAGTAAAGGCCTGTGGTCAGAGCAAACCATGGCCAAATGAGTGAAAAAAGTGAAGGGGAAGATCTGAAGCCAAGAAGAATTGACCAAGATTTTATCCAATCTTTCCCAAGTATTTCCTCTTCTCCATGTGAAAGGGGGGCCAGTAAAACCTAGGTCAAAGAGCTTAGCATTATTGATAAAAAGATTGAAATTGTCCATAGAAGATGTAGATGGGGGTGAACCACCAATCTTTTCAGTTGGGGAAGAGAGGCAATTGAAGTCACCCCCAACCATCCAAAAGGAGTTCATGCCAATGGCAATAGAGAGCAGGTCAGACCACAGCACCTGTTGCTGGGCAGGAATGCAGCTGGCATAAAGGAAGGTGGCAAATCCCATCTGCTCCCCAATAACAAAATTCAGATGAACAAATTGGGAGTTGTCAACAATGATTGACCATTGTAATTCCTGCCTTGCAAAGACCCAAATCTTGTTGCTAAGATTAGAAAAACAAGTAAAATTTGGAAAGGACTTAACTATTTTACTTTTATTTTTATTAACCATAGGTTCCAGCAGTACATAACACCATAAATTATGTAATTTGACAAATTGTTTAATTTTGTTTAGAGAGGATAGATGAGCAGCCCCCCTAATATTCCAACACATGAAATTGATCATTGAGATGTATTTTTTCCTTTCCCCCTAGTTCTGGGGTGAGGGCCTGGTGAAACATCAGGGGGGTCCCCTGGAGACTGAAATTCTAGCAAACCTTGCAGTTCGGTTTTACTTTTTTTCCTCTTGCTATTTTTTTGTATCTGCCAGGCACTATGCAAATCTTCAGTTGTCTCCTTGATTTGATCTGCAACAATTTCCAAGTTATTTCCTGGGACTGAAATTGGTGTTATGAGATCCAGATGGCTGGACACATTAATTGGGCCAGCTGCTTGTTCTTCCAAGACTGCTGTCTTATCTTTATCCATATCATGATTCTCTAGATTACCAACCTCAGAGCCTTCTAGAGAGTTAGCATCTCTGTTGATTTGCTCCAGATTAGTGTTCTCTATAGGAATTTCAGGAAGGGTATTCGAGATGGCAGGTATAACTTCTGTCCTCCTACCAGGCCCAGCTGTTTGTTTCCTAGAAGGGGGATGGAGTTTGTAACACTGATCCATCAGATGGCCAAACATCCTACAATGTTTGCAATAGTGTGGTTTGAACTCCACTTCCACTGCCTGCCAAAAGTCCTCTTCTAGAACCTCCTCATCTGTTCTAATCCATATCTTTTGAATGTCAGGTAGTGTTATATCTCTTTCAACCAAGCACCTAGTTGTAATTGGTCTAGCCATGTCATAAGTGTGAGTGTCAATTTTTAAAGGAGTACCCAATGCTTGGCTTATATTGAACATGGCATTTTGGTTATACAATTGAATAGGTAAGTCTGGAAACTTAAACCACATAGGGATGATTGGTGGCTCTTTGGAAGGATCAAAGTCTGGGGTCCATTTTAACACTTTCATGTAAATGCCGTCTATCGCATTGATTGTTTCCCAAAAATTCTAGCATAGTCCTCCTCATTGGATAATCTTATCACAGATGTCTTCCATCTAAGAGGCCCAATTTCCACTGCCAACAAGGTTTAAATCTTCAAAGAATTTCCTAACAAATTCCATTTTGGGGTGCCCCATTTGGAATTTACCAATCAAACAGAACTCGACGACTTCATCGAGGAAATTCATATCCCGTTTAGAAAACAAAACAGCAGGCAGGCCATCCTTGGAACCCAAAGGCCTGATATAAGGGCTGCTGCCTTTGCCTGCAGCAGTGTCATGCAACTCTTGAGGAAAAACCAAATGATCAAAGGATTTGTGAGGAATATGTCCTTTCCCCACAACTCCAGCATAGGAAGCTTTAGCCCACATAGCATTGGTGGAGCTATCAATAGGGAAAAGTCTGGAAGAGGGGTTAGCCATAAGAGCAGCCCCCAAAAACCAAGCCCCAGAAGACAGCAGAACACAGAAGGACAACCAGGAGAAAACAGAGAACTATGCAGTAGAGATCACCCAGGCACAAGGCTAGCAAAAACCTCCACTGAGAAGACCAGGAAGCAGCAGCAAAGCAAAAGCCACCAGAAGGCCACCAAACATCAACCACAAATTCAAATTAACAGTGAACCTCAGAAAAATTGAAAATCCAAAAAGCCCGGGAAGGCCAAGAACAAAGAAAACAGAAGAAACAAAGTCTAGAAAAAGCCTCCAAAGAGAAGACCAGCAAGCACCAACAAAGCAAAAGCCACCAGAAGGCCACCAAACATCAACCACAAGGTCAATGTAACATTGAACCTCAGAAATATGAAAAACAAAAAGCACGGGAAGGCCAAGAACAGAAGAACCACCACTTCCCAGGTCAAAACCAGTAGCAGAAATAGGAAGCCCGAGAAGGATGAGAGCCTACCAGCTCCGGCCAGGGTCACAGCCGCCATTGACACCCAGCAAACCCTAGCAGACACTCTCTCACCTCAGCCACCATCTTCACATATATATATATACATACATATATATATACATACATATATATATATACATATATATATATATATATATATATATACATACATTTTTTTTTTTTAAGAAAGGAGCAAACACTTGCTCCCTACATGTTAATCAAATTGATAAGCCGTAGTCGACTCCAGGTGGGAGGTGACATTTACAAGAGAACACTACACTACCCAAAAATATAAAAACTTATACATGTCTTGCTATGGCAGTATACCCAAAAACCAAAAAAACCAACATAAAGGAGAAACCAAAGCAGCAGCATCAGTCCTCAATAATTCTGAAATGGGGTGCCTGAAAAATATCTGCTTCCAAAAGAAAAGACAGTTGAGGAGGTGGAGACTTAGAGATTCTTACCTCCTGTTCAGTGATGGCAGATTGAGCTAGCCATCTTGCCGACCTATTACCTTCCTTATGGATGAAGCTGAAGTAAACAGAAATTTGATGAGTGAGATTCTTGATTCTTTTAATCCATTGAGAGTGGTGCCGAGGAGGTGCCATAGCTCGTTGCATATACTCGAATAACGGAGGTGGAGTCACCCTCCACAATTATGTTGGCCCAATGATTATATGAAGCAATGTAGATGGCCCGAACACCGTCGCCAAATCGACTCAAGTGGATCGACAGCCCAACATAGGGGACTCGAAAATAACTGATGCACTTACCTTTATGGTTCCTCGAAAATGCCTCCAATACCAAGCGAACTCCGATCACCGAAAGCACCATCGGTGTTCACTTTAATTGTGGGGTGAGTAGGAGTCTTCCAATGGATGAGAATGATTTTGGCTTTACTCGGTGGTCGTGGATAGGGTGCTAAGGATACTAGGAAAATGTTTATTAGTGATCGACTTGAAATGAATGATCGACGGTTGGAAACAACCATCTCAGCTCTGCAGCCCCTCCCATCAAACTTCAACCCATTCCTATGCATCCAAATGAACCAAGCCACAATGAAAGGAATGCAACCCACCTTGGTCTTCTGCCATGATTCCCAACACACAAGCAGGTCCTGCCAATCCTGCAATAAGGTGGAAAAATTGAAAAGATTCAAGACACCATTCCATACTTTTTGAGCAAAAGGGCAGGAGAAGAAAAGGTGTTGAACGAGTCTCAAGCATGACACCGACATAAATAACATTTGGAGGGTCCTCTCGGGCCTTTTAACTCGAGAATGTCATCTCGTGGGTATGTAGTTATGAAACACTCTCCATATCATGAAGGACATAGAGGGGGTGAGATATTTGTTCCAAATTATCTTTCCCCAGCTGCGAGGAGACCGATTATAAATCTTTTGATAGATGTGTTTGGTGAGTGTATGCTTCCTAGCCGAATTCCGGATAATTTTGTCGAGGAGTGATCCGTCAAACCGAATATTGGCAATTTGGTCGATCGAATCCTCTTCCAGAATTGTTGAAGTTTGGGAATGGACCAACTGTCCCCTTCCCAGCATGAAGCCACTCGGAAAAATAGTTTTAACGAGTGTTGGGTAAGGCCACCAACATCTCTTCAGACACCACTTATCATGCCAAAAAGAAATATCCCCTTTTCCCAGCTCCCACGGAAAAGAGATTCAAGCAACTTCTCTATGCCTCACCATATGCTTCCATATCCTTGAACTCGCAGTTTCTTGCGAGGCATTAGTGGGGTGAATGTCCTTGCAATATTTACCTTTCAAGAACCGAGCCCGGAGAGACTTCGTTGCTCGAAGAGGATCCAAAGCTTGCAAAAGTTCACTTTCTGCGGATGCTTCGTACCTTTAAAGCCTGGACTCCCGGTCTCAGAGGTTTAGCCGCTTTTGCCAACTAGCCCAGTGGAATTGTTTCCTTTGCCCGTACCAAAGGAACTCGTTGAAAATTCTCTCAATCTGGATTCTTGAACTCTTCTTCATGCAAGTCATTTGAAGTACATAGGAGGGGAATGTGGTTAGGATGCTAGCAAGGAGAGTGACTCTCCCACCGAAGAAAGGTAGGAGTTGACCCAGTTGGATAGTTGTGCATTAAGTTTCCCAATGATATCATCAACCGCACCTCGCTTTGATCTCCCTTTGATAAGTCTGTACTCCAAGATATTTCGGAGGTAGATGGGCTCTATAGAAACCGAGTGAAGTGAGTGATCCACCGAGTATTGGTAGCGGTAATGCCCACGGGCGAGACCACCTCACATTTAGAGTGGTTGAAATGGAGGCAAGAAATTTGTTGAAATTGGGACAAGCATTCATAAACTCTTTTAACGACGAAGTTTGGATGCCCCGGAGAAAAGCATGACATCATCTTCATACATTAAATGTGAGATAACCAGGTTGGACTTGTGGTGATATCCGGCATAAAGGAAGGGTGTGACCTTGGATTCCAAGCAACTTAGAGAAGTAATCCATGACTATGATGAAAATGGTGGGAGATAAGGGATCCCCTTGTTTTAGACCCCCGGTAGCTTGGAAACCTCCCCAACGAATTACCATTAATGAGAACTGAATGATGATTGTGTTGTAACCATCTTTTGATCGGATGGCGTAAACCGAATTAAAACCTTTGGCTTACAGCACTCGAAGGATGAAGTTCCGATCAATAGTATCATAAGCTTTCTTTATATCAAGTTTATAGATAATATTTTCCCTCTACAAGGTCTCGTCCAAATCCAAGCAGCAGCTCTTGGGCAAGGAGGACATTATCGGTGATGGAACGACCTTTGACAAATGCAGATTGGTTGGGACTTATAATTTTTTCCAGGAGAGGTTGAAGTCTTCCCACTAGGATTTTACTTATGATTTTGCTAATAACAGTCGTGAGGCTAATGGGTCTGTACTGATTCAATGTCTTAGGAGCATTAGTTTTGGGTAGGAGTACTATATTGGAAGCATGGAAGTATTCTGGTAAATCAGTGCCCTGAAAGAAACTCTGAACAGCAGTAGTAACATCCCCTTTACAAATATCCCAAGTCTTTTTATAAAAGTCAGCAGTATAGCCATCAGGCCCTGCTACTTTAGAACTATCTATGGAGCTGAGAGCAACCCAGATCTCCTCCTGGGAAGGAGAGTCAGAAAGATT
>CM040423.1:124710351-124752851 GCA_022702705.1 Papilionanthe hookeriana x Papilionanthe teres | reverse complement strand
CTTCAATTGTACTTCGAGTAGGATGAATATTAGAACAAGTACTTCCCATGCAAAAACTTAGACCATAAGGAGTTCTTGGCTCTAAAGATAATCCATTGCTTGCAATAAAAGGAAAAGCTGATTTGCTGAAAACTCTTAAAACCCAACCCACCACTAGCAATAGGTTTACAAACTTTATCCCAATTGGTCCAATGCATTTGTCTATGATGACCTTCCCAAAGAAACTTATTAAATATAATGGATAGTAATTTTTGTGTGCTTTTCTTCATCTTGATCATTTGAAGAATATAGAGAGGATAAGTAGTTAAAATACTCTTGAGAAGAGTGATTCTACTACCATTTGATAGAAATGAATTTGTCCAACATTGAATTTGAGCAGAAATTTTAGATACCACATCATCATAGTGGGAATGTCTAAGTTTACCTTTGATTAAAGGAAAGCCCAAATACTTAAGAGGATATTTAGCCTCCCTAAATCCAGTGAAATCTGCTATCCACTTTTTAGTATTAACATTGAATTTAGAACCGAACAAAAAATGACACTTGGACTTGTTAAAAGTCATACCGGAGACCTCTTCAAAATCACCCAAAACCTTCATTAAACTTCTTATGGAGTTCTTACTACCATTCCAGAAAACTATGACATCATCAAGCAAATGCAAGGTGGGAAATCGATTGAGTGGATCCGTGTTGAAACTGGGTATAAGGGTGAGTGATCTGAACATTATTAAGAAGCTTAGAAAGGTAATCAAAAGCCAATATGAAGATATAAGGAGAAAGGGGGTCTCCTTGTTTAATGCCTCTACCTGCTTGAAAAAACCCATTGCTCTCACCATTAATGAGAACACTATAATAATTATTGCTTAACCACCTTGAAATGAGTCCACGAGCAACTGAATCGAAACCTTTAGCATAAAGCACTTTAAGAATAAAGGACCAACTTATAGTATCAAAAGCCTTAGAAAGATCCAATTTAAAAATCAGATTAGAACCCCTACAAGGCTTATCAATATCAGTAAGCATTTCTTGAGCTAACAATATATTTTCACTAATACTTCTTTCTTTAACAAATGCTGATTGATTTTCAGAGATTAAAGTATCCATAAAAGGCTGAATTCTAGCCACAAGAAGCTTGCTGATGATTTTCGAAAAGGTCAAGTGATGCTAATAGGTCTAAAGTCTTGCCAACAATCCTTCTTTTTATCCTTTGGTATGAGAATAATTGAAGAGGATACAAAATACTTAGGGAGATCCATGCCACGAAAGAAAAGCTTAATAGCCTCAACAATATCCATCCTAATAATCGCAGAATTTCTTGTAGAAATCGGGAGTAAACCCATCCGGACCAATTTGTCTTATTATCGTCCAAAGAATTGATGGAAGATAAAATTTCATCCTCATTAGGTAATCTGGATAGATTTAATTCCCTAGCTAACTGCAAATCAGCTTGCATGAGTTTATTAGAAAAGATATCGGAGTTGGTATCTTGATAAGAGAAAAGGTTTTGAAAATATTGAACGAGCATCATCCCCAATTTCCCGAGAAGTAGAAAGCCAGCAATTATTAGAAGATTTAATTCTTTGAATTGTATTAATGGATCTTCTATGCTTAATAATAGCATGAAAAAATTTTGAATTCCTATCTCCATGAAGTAAATGGTTAACTGTTGCTTTCTGTTTAAGAAAGAGCTCTTCCTGTAGCAATGCGGTACCGCAAAGAAACATTAGCATCCAGCGGATCTTTATCGGCTTTTCCTCCCAACTTCCACTTCAATTTCAACTTGGGCCACCAAATTTTACGCTTTTGAATATTATATGTAAGGTTCCCAAATTCGAGTCCAATTCCAATTAATTAAAGCCTTAGCAATCGACTTATGAAGTTGCCATAACTTCAATAAAGGATTAGCAGTAGAATAATTAGATGGAAGAATCCAATTATGCTTAACAACTTGATAACAAGTAGGGTGAGTAGACCATACATTTAAGTATCTGAAAGCATGATGTTTAGTATTAATAAAATGAGAGAATTGAACAAGCAAGGGAGCATGATCCGAACCAAGTCCGGCTAAGTGCTTAACTTTGGAAAGACTAAACATATCAATCCGAGTTGATTAGTAAAGATTCTATCCAACCTTTCATAAAGAGAACCTCTTCTCCAAGTGAATGGAGAACCTTCAAACCCAATATCAAATAGATTAGCAGCACTAACTTGGTTAGTAAAATTTAGCATATCATGAAGATTAGGATTCCTTCCTCCTTTCTTTTCACTAGGGTGCAAAATGCGATTAAAATCACCCCCACTATCCAGACCTTCAACCATATTCGACCAATATCCTTTAAATGAGACCAAAGTTCAGATCTACCAGCAATAGTAGAAGAAGCATAAACAAAAGTAGCAAATCCTTTGAACTGATCAAGCTCAAAATGTAGGTGTAAGAATTGAGGATTATCAATAAGAATATCAACTCTCAACTCCTTCCTACTAAAAAGCCGGATCTTATTAGTAGAATTGTAGGCAAAGAAAAACCGGAAAACCTCCTTAAAAATCTATCAAAGTTCTTTTTCACCAAAGGTTCAAGAAGAACAATGACCCAAAATTTATGAACCACTGTTGAGACTTAAAATTCTGCTAAGGGAGCCGGGGTTGGCCACTCCCTAACATTCCAACATAAAAAATTAATCATGAGTAGATCTACTTCCTCTAGTAAGCCTAGAAAAAGTAGCAGATATTAGAGGGGATTATATTAGATACCGATAATTGCTTTAATTCCTTCTTCTTCTTTGAATTTTGCACCATCCAATCTTCTTTCAAATCCGTATTGACAACATTCGAGTGATCGAAGGATTAGAATCCAAGTTCGTGTAGAATTCCGAAATATAGGATAGTTAAAAATAGCAGGTGAAACCTCCTTAGCCTGGTAAGAAGATAATTCTGCTCTGATAACAACTTCATTCCTAATCCCATCAACAGTAATTGAACTTTCAGAATTTAAATTACCAAATACTTCATTAACAACAACAACATTACCAGAATAAGGATTATTAGCAGCAATAGCAGTTCCAGGAATAGCTAAATCCAAATCCTTATCTAATACATCAATAGCATTTGTAATGATAGAACCAGAATTGAGTGTACAATCAATAAGAGGATTCTCGGCGAAATATTAGGATCGAAACATCAACGAAACCTGGATCGGCTAGGTTGTTGTTGTTCAAGGTAGAACAATTGTTTTTAGCAGATGCATTAGTCAAAGTTTCAACGAGTTCAATAGCGAGCAGAGAAATCTTGAATCACATTTGGAGTTATCCGAACCACAACAGGAGTCCCCTTAACAATATCGGGATTAAGGGTGACGGAATCAAGATTCGCCCACTTTGTGTATCGACAATGAGTTCCGAGCCTTATATTTAGATGGCATAAGATTAAGATGAATTCTATAACAACCTTCCTTAGTATGACCAAACATTTTACAATGATTGCAATAAAAAGGTCTATGTTCCATTACAATAGATTGCCAATATCCATTATGTGGAGACCCCGACCAAATTTCATCAACATCTTGAAGTGTAATATCTCTTTCAACAAGGATTCTTGCCAAGGAAGGTCCGGGACAGATTAAAGGTAGGCGAGATCTAATTTAAGTGGTTTTCCCAAAGCAGTACCAATTGCATAAAGGACTTGATGATTAAAGAAGCTGCAATTTGAGATTAGGAATCTTAAACCATACTCGGAATAATAGGTGCTTCCTGATTAGAATCAAATTCGGGAGACCATTTCAAGATTTTCATGTAAATACCCTCCACGATAATAAACTTCTTGGAAAATAAATTTGCATAATCCTCTTCATTGGAAAGTTTAATCATGATATGTCTACCATCAAAAAGACCCACTTTCCAAATACCGAGTAAGCTTCAAATCTTCAAAGCATTTTCTAATTCTTTCCAATTTAGGATGTCCATATTGGAATTTCCCAACAAGTGTAAACTTATGCGCATCGGCCGGGAAGCCAATTCGGTTTCGAGAGAAAATCAAAGCGGGTTTTCCACCTTTCTTGATAATTGGCTTAATGAAAGAACATCCATTTTTACACCGAAACAAGCATCATGGTAGAGTTGGGGAAAGACAAGCTTATCGAATCAACCAAATTCGAGCCCACCACATCCACAAAGGAAGCCTTTCCAGGCAGAATTCTGTACAGACCATCCGAAACAAAAACAAGAACGGATCCAAGGAATTCAAAGGAATTGAATTCACCCAAATCGAATTTAAAAAGAACAAGCCGGGAAACAAAAATTGGAAAAGATCCAATTCGAAGCCGGGGAACACCGACAAAACATCCAATTCAGGGAACAAGAACAATCCAAAGCCTGAAGAACTTGAAGAAATCGAAGCAAACTTCAAGAATCCCTCCTAAAATTCCGGAGCTTCTCTCTCATCCTTGCTTAATCTCTAAACATCCTATATATATATATATGTATGTATGTATGTATATATGTATGTATGTATGTATATATGCTGGCGGCGGCGCCGTCCTTGGTGGCTCTGGTGGTCTCTCAGGTAAGTGGTGTCTACAGTGTGCAAGGCTTTGGCAAGCCTGAGAAGGTTTCTGCCTTTTCTGCGAGAGCTTCTACCTTTCCCGGTGGTGTCCATTCAAATTTTCACTGTTTCATTGCTTGGGATTAGTTGTGTTGCCCGGCTAAAGTGGGTGTTTTTCTGGGACTTGCTGTGTTACAGAAGGGGTTCCAGGCTCTTACAGTACTTGCTGCTCACTCTGATTTTAGTTTTTAGCTCTGCTGACTGGGGGATGTAGGTGCATTATCTGCATTTATGGCTTGCCCAATTGATCTCCATACCAATTTAGATTGGGCCAAGGCCACCTATGCTTTGGGGTGGTGGGAAAAGGCCCTACTTTCAAGGATTCATCCGAATCTAGTGTTCCCCAAAAGCGCATGATGCTTGCGGCGAGAAAGGGTCATTGCCCTTTCATCAAGCCTATCGAAGAAAAGGAGGGATGCCCAGTCGCATACTTCTCCGATGATGAACTAGAAATGCTAAATGAGGAAGTGAGGCTAACTCTAATTGGGAAATTTACTTTGGGACACCCAAAGATGGAAATGGTAAGAAGCTTTTTGAATCACTCAATCTAACAGGAGAATGGAGGCTTGGATTAATAGATGGGAGACATCTACTTATTAATCTCACCTCGGATGAAGATTATGCTAAGATATTTGCTAAGCAGACAGTCACCATTGCTTGGTATGGATATGAAAATCTTAAAATGGACCCCCGATTTTGATCCCAACAAAGAACCCCCTATCATCCCCATTTGGTTCAAGCTACCCAATTTGCCATATAGGTATTTTAATCGGTCGCCCTTTTCCATATTGGGAGGGCAATTGGCACCCCACTCAGACTGGATGCAGCTACACTCCACAAGGCAAAACCTGAATTTGTCAGGATTCAAATAGAAGTTGATATATCCCTCCCTGAGGTTAAGAGAATATAGGTGGGATCTAAAGCTGATGGGCATTGGCGGGGAGGTAATCATGCAACAAAAGCCATATTATTGCTCCCATCTGTAAAATGTTTGGCCACACAGTGAAAGGTGTTTCGGGCTCTATCCTCCTCCTAGAAAATCCTCCTTTCGACCAAAAGTAGGCCGAAGTGCCCACCATCCCCCGACTCGGCCTTCGAGGTGAATCATGAACTAGCCCCCTTTCCAGCCTTGACCCCCCCCCACAAACCCATCCCCCACCCTCCTAAAATCTCCCACCTCCTCCATTCACACCCAGTCCCCCCCTCCCCTACCCCCCACTGCTGGTGCTGTTGCTGATGCAGTGGATTCCATGGAAGAAGAATGGGTAATTTACTCGAAAAATAAGAAGAAGAAAAATAAGTCCGAACCGGAGAAATTGACTATCCCCTCAGCCCCCGGTGCGGAGAGGACTCCCCTCCACTCGAAGAAGTAGAACAAGGTCAAGATCTCACAAATCCAGCTCCCCACCTTTAACCCCCAATGATCAACCTACTATGCTTGGAACATTAGAGGTGTGGCTAGTCCACACTCTCTTAAAAGACTCACTTACCTCGATAAAAAACACACCCTTGGTGTATAGCTTTACTAGAACCAATGACTCAGCTTCACTCAAACAAAATCCTCAAAAAACTACACGGCTTTTCTCTTCACACAAACATCAATAACAAAATTTGGGTTCTGTGTAGGAGAGAGCTGAGTTGGACCATTCTCATTGATAACCCTCAGTTTGTTCACCTCTCTTTAAATTTTGCTGGTAAAAATGTCCTAGCTACCTTTATCTATGCTCTGGATGCGAGCAAGCATGACGAGAATTAGTACGTAGGATCATTGCACCAAATCAATCACTCCATTACCCTCCCCGGATTGTTGGGGGGATTTCAATTGTATTATTAGTCTTCTCGAGAAGTTGGGAGGCAGAACTCCAATCCTAAGCAAAATAAACCAATTCAGGGACAATATCCACAATGCCAGACTTTTTGATTTGGGCTTCAAAGGCCCTCCTTACACCTGGAGAAGGAGCCACACTTGGGAGAGACTGGATAGATTCTTATCCAATGAACTTTGGCACTCTCAATTTCTCCACACTGTTGTCACTCACCTTCCCCTTGTCTGTTCTGACCACAGACCTCTCCTTTTAACTATTTATGCCCCTCCCCTAAATCACTCCAGCTCTCCTTTTAGATTCCTAAATTTTTGGTCTTCACACCCCCAGTTCTTACCCCTCATCCAGTCTCTCTGGAATGGTGCTCCCAATAATGATCCCTGGCTTAGGCTAGAACACCTCCATCGGAAAATCGAGTAAAGAGCTTAAGAAGTGGAGTTGGAGAGAATTTGGAAATGTTCACACTCGTCGTTGCTTGAAGCCGAGAAGGAAGTACTTGACTTGGAGCGAGAAGGTTCGGATGGGAGTTGTTCCCGACCACCTGCCGACTGCGGCCCGGGTAAATCTCTCTAACTCCATTGAAATTCGAGAACGGTTTCTCGGACGAAGTCTTCTATGCATATATTCACCGAGGGGGACAGAAACACAAAATTCTACCATTCCTTTATCAAATACGGAAGACATTGCAACACCATTCACGAGTATCCAGGATGAGAATGGCACTCGGCTCGAGAACAATCAAGCTATTGGCGAAGTGCTACCGGCTACTTTCAAAAGCTCCTTTCCTTTCCTTCCGGGATTAGAGAACTCCTAAACCCTTTATGTTTCCGGGGAAACTACCATTACACCAACTCTCTTTCACTTACACACCCCCAATGAGCATGAGGTTTGGCAGTGCGTTAACTCCATTGATAGCTCTAAATCAATTTGGACCGGATGGGTTCACTGCTGACTTCTACAAGAAAGCCCGGCTCGTCATCGCCCCGATATTATTGCGGCCATTGCTAGTTTCTTCTTGGGAAGGACCCCCACAATTTTTCAGCTCATCCACTATTGTCCCGATCCCTAAGAACACACTGCGAGTCCAACTGGGACCACTTCGGACCCATAAGCCTCACATCGGTTATAAACAAGGTCATTAGCAAGATTATAGTGGCAAGGCTCCAACCCCATCTCGAGTAAAATCATTTGTATGAACCAATCTGCTTTTGTGAAGGGGAGGACAATTTCGGATAATGTGTTATCGGCCCGGAGATGCTCTATGATCTCAATAAAAAATGTAGGGGGAAATCTAATTTATAAATTGGACATTAGAAAAGCCTATGATTCCATCAGCTGGGAGTTCATCAATGAGGTTCTCTCGACTAGGGGCTTTTCGAAGTTTTCTGTCGCATGGTTCAAAGATGGCTTAGAAACAATTCCCACTCTATCCTCATAAATGGCACTAGTCGGAACACTTTCACCGCAACCGTGGGCTTAAACAAGGGGACCCCTATCCCCAACCCTATTTATTCTAGCTATGGATTACTTTTCCCATATGCTCGAATAATCTCCAAACCACTCACAAGCATACCAGATATCATCATAAATCTAACATAATGGTTTCCCACCTCATATATGCTGTTGATGTGATAATTTTTTCTAATGCCTCCAAGGGAGCTGTTAAACACACCTTCAAGTGCATCCAACATTTTCAACAGCAATCAGGACTCATTTTCAACCCTTCTAAATGTCGATTCTTTTTCCCGGAAGATCTCACCTGAAATAAAAATTGGATTCTCACCTACACTTGCTTTTTCTAGCACACGGCTACCTATCAAGCATTTGGGAGTACAACTTAATATAGGAAGAGTAAAACGAGACCCACTTTCGATGAAATCCGAGCATAAGATCAGCACTTACCTTTCTAACCGGACTCACTTCTATCTTTCGAATGGTGGAAGATTGACATTGCTTAAGAGCATCCTAACCACTCTACCCTCCTATGTTATGCGGGTGACCACTATGAAAAAGAGTACTCGGAACCGGTTTGAAAGAGCATTTAACCATTTTCTCCGGGCGGGGAACGAAATCAAACTCACTCGGGCTTCTTGGCAAAGGATGGCCAAACCCACTCGGGCGAGGTGGTCCGGGCTTCGAAGGATCTAGCAGATTATCACTGTTAATCTTTGCCGGCTGTGGATCAAATTCGAACTCGAGACTCTTTGTGGGCACACTACCTTCTTGGAAAGTATTGCGGACACACTCACCCTTCCCGAGTCCCCTCAAGACTGGTGACTCCAAACTTTGGAGAGCTCTTATAAAGAACGGAACCACAGTCGAACAATGATAGCCTTTGGAACCCGGGTCGGGGAAATCTCAGTTTTTGGCTTGATTATTGGTGCCCTCCAGATTGGCTACAACCTCTCACTCCACCCACCAACCTTAATCCGAAAGTTCGTTGATTCGTCGGAATGGGGACAGCTGGTCCTTGCCATTTCTCCACAACATCCGGAAGCTCCTTACGCCGTGAAAGTTGCCACTATTCCTTTCAACATATCCAATCTGGATTCTCCCGTTAGGAAGGCCCTTCACAACCAAAGCTTCTCGAAAGGCTATTTACACTCAACTCTATCGGTGGGAAGCTATTCCTCGGAGTGATCCGATCTGAACAAGTACCTCTCCCCTCATGAACCTCTTCGATTGGAGACTTTTCAAAAATCTTCTCCCCACCGACAACATCCTTAAGTTAAAGGGACTTAGGGGCCCTTCTTGCTGTAGTTTGTGTCATATGGAGGAAGAAACTATCAATCATCTTTTCTTTGAATGCAAGTTTTCTAAGGAGGTCCTGGACTCGGCTAATCCCTCAATTTAAATTGAATACCCTCCATTTGCACCGGCATCATCTTCTCACTCGCTTGGATCGAATGGCATCGGCGAGGAACCGGAGCTTTACCCCTACTCATTGCATGGTTCATTTGGATGGCAAGAAACAAGGCTATCTTTGAGGAGCCGCCACTCGGTGCTAATCATCGTTGCCGAAGCTTGCATATCTTATCTCCATAAACTTATTAGCCACAAGAAGTTTCCAAATATTTTTAAAGCTAGCCAACCCTCGAACAACCAGCTCCCTAAAATTCTCAGCGTCACACTGGTCTCCTCCACCCGACAACTATGTTAAAGCAAACAACGATGGTCGCTACACCACCGATGCTCTGCAGGTGTGGGTGGTCTCTTCGGGAACCACAAGGGGGCTCGCTCGCTAATCTTCCATGCCCCCATTACTCGCTGTCGATGCTCTTGAAACCAAACTTATAGCCACTCTTGGGCTGCGAAATTAGCTTTGATCTTCAATTGGAGGAATCTAATCATTGAGGGGGATTCTCGGGAGATGATTAATTTGATTGATATCGGAACTTTAACCACTTGGACCCACTCACTTTGGATCCAAAAATTCTTTCCCTCACTAGTCAACTAAAGGCCACCTTCACTTTTATTTTCGGAGAGGGAAATAAGCCGGTTGACCGGCTTGCAAGAACCGGATCCCTTTCCACTAGAGTGACCCTCTCAACTATTCCCCCGCTCATCTCGAATGCTCGGAGGCTGGTGATCTCTTATCCGTTCCCCACTTAAGGATTGACAATGGCCACTCTTTGTTATAACGACGATTGATTGTGATGGTTTTGGTTGTTAGGTCGTTGCTCATTGGGTTCTTTTTTGTTGGCTATATTTGCTCCATGAGGTCTCATGTTTCTTTGCTATCCCACTGGGCACACTATCCGTGGCCGTAGGTTCTCATGATCTCCTTACTCGTGAGGGTTAGTTTCGGTAATTTATAGATTTCCTTGTATCTAATAGAGTTGTTTTTATTTTAAGTCGATTCTGTTTTGTGATTGGGGATCCCAGAGGGCTTCAAAATGTATTTTGTTACTTGTTTGGTGGGGACCCCCTCTACTTCAACTTTTGTAACCCCCTTTTATTTAGTAATCAACATGCAGGGAGCCTATGTTGGCTCCTTTTCTCCAAATATATATATATATATATATATATATATATATATATATATATATATATATATATATATATATATATATATATATATAGGATAGATATAAATATATAAATAAATTTAAAATAGTTAAATTAATAAATATAAATTAAATTTTAATAATTTAATAAAGTTTTACATAAATATTTTATTATTAATTCTTGATAAATATATTTAATAAATAAAATGATATAATATTAAATTTATATATTTATTTGATTTAATATATTGTTTATTTAATGTTATTATTAATTTAGATTAGTATAATAATAATTTAATTATATTAATAATAAAAAATAAATATTTATTATGATAATTATTATATCTTTATAATTAAAGAAAACTATACAAATATATAAATTAAATTAATTAAATACTTATGTAAAAAATATTTTAAAAAAATTAATTTATTTATAGTATATTGTAATTATTATTTAAATTATTAAATTAATAATTAATAAAAATTTAATTTTTAATAAGAATTATTTAAATATATTCATTAGTTATATACTTTAATCTAATTAAATATATTTTAAATAGTAATCTAAACTAATTTATTTAAATATAATATATAGATATAAAAGGAATGAGCGTGTCGTGGTTCCCTACGTGTTGATATTAAAAAAGATCACACAAAAAGTGGGAGGGGAGGTGGGTCCCCTTGTCAAAAAAACACAAAAAAATACAGTTAAACACACTCGCAGAGGTTCCACCTCCCACAGTACATGTCGATGCAACCCCAAAAATATAAAACACCTCGAAACAGATATACTCAAAACAAACAATTATTACAGAATGAGTACAAGATCTTATCGATGTCCTCATAAGCATAGCAAACCTTGTCTTGAAAACACTGAGCGAACTCGAAGACGATCCAAACTCGTGGTGGGAATCCCATGTGTACCACCAAGTGCGAAAGGTCGATAATGTGACGGATCAAAACGGGATGGCCTAAGTCACAATCTCCATACATCGTTGAAAAGTTTCAAACCTTCTGTATCATAATATACGCCGAAGATTATCACTCCATACGCTGAAAGGTAGAGGCTGCATATCTACCCTCCCAAACTTTAATAACCCCAATTACTCTGCCCATTAATCTCAGAAACAATTTCAAGGTAAAATTGCTGAAGAAAATGCAGCTAGCATAAAACCAAGTCACTCCTTCATAATGATTAAATTATTCCATGAGTTCAAACCGTAGCATAGAGGAGATAGCACGACCAAACAGTAAGTAAAGAAACCAATCCAGATCTCCCCGAGATAATTAATAAATTGGCACTTTGTAAGAAGACAATATCAATATGTGAAAATAAATTCTTAAGGCCATGTGGAGAATATCTCTAATAAAATTATAAAAGCCCCTGTAAAACAAACCAACCTCCTAACTAAATCAAGCAGATAAAGATGAATGCAGTAAGATCATAAAGCAAAAAATATCTCCGTATATAATGTATTCCATGCAGATCGTGCAATCGGCAGAGGACCAATGTAATCCGAATTCCAAACCCGACCGGAGGAGGTAAAACCGAGCTAGCCAACTCAGATGGAAACATATATATATATATATATGTATATATGTATATATATATATATATGTATATATATATATATATGTATATATATATGTATATATATATATAACAATAAATATATGTATATACATAAGTTGAAAAAAAGGATGTAGAAAACTGAAGACATATACGTTTAAAGGGACGCCTCAGATAACATTCCAAAAACTGAAGTAAGGAGGATAATAAAAAGCATTTATATATATATATATATATATATATATATATATATATATATATATATATATATATATATATATTGAGGGAGGCCAAAACTCGAGAAGGTCAAGCTCCTCCGTTGTATCTTTTTCTTCGTTCTATAATGCAGCGTTTCGGCTTTCCGAGTAAATAGAAGTTTATAAGCTCTTGTTTTGCGGTCTCATCCGGTCAATTCCGCGATTCAAAACTGCATTACTTGTTTTCTTCATCTTCCCCGCCCCAACCCCCCACCATTTGGGCCAAACTTACAAAGACTTCAAGCTCTTGAAGTTGAATTTGTTTCGTCTGGTTAACTTTTCTTCCCATTTCTTTTGGCTCATAGAGAAGTGGGAAATTATATTCCTATTTCCAAAGTGAGGGATGACATAGCCTCTGCATATAAGAAAGAAGTAGAGTGGCAAGCGAATTCCATGCTGCTCACTTACAAGCATTTTTTGGTGGTAGAAAGATAGAAGTTGAAAATGTTGTTATTGAAGCAGATGATGTTGCTGATGCTTTATCAAACGAGATTGCAAAACTAAAGATTAAAGTACTTGTTGTAGGAGCTTTTTCTCAAACTATCTTTAGCAGGAAGGGAAACAAACGATCTTCTAAAATTGCAGGATCCAGCCCTAGCTTCTGCGCAGTGTATGTAGTTTCCAATGGGAAGCTGGCATCCATCCGTGCAGCGATATCAGCAGTAAATGAGATGACAAATGATGAAAGTAGCTCAAGTCTTGCTCTGTCCTTTTCTACTGGCTCTTTCATAGGACAATCTGATGACGTTGCAGTGAATCCCTTTATACATGAAGTCACTGCTCCAACTATTCAGCATGATCAATTTATTTCAAACATGAATGATAGTTTTGACAGGACGAGTAGCGTTGATGCCATCCATAATAGAAGTTCGTCTTTCTTCGCTGCTGCAAGTATCTCGAGTTCTTCTACCAGCCTCTCAGATGTAGATTTTCATAGCCGGATGATTGGTAGTTTCAGTAGTTCCTCTGTTGCAGATTCTTTAATTGTGGATAATATTCAAGCTGACTTGAAAAACTCTGTGGGCCAGATTGATATCAATTCGGAGCTTCATAAGCTGAGGATTGAGCTCAGACACCATCAGGATTATCTGGACATGGTAAACGGTTTGCAGAATGAATCAAATGATACTTCTGATCAATTAAATGCGAGCCACATGAAGGCAGAGGCTAAACTCAAAGACATGGAGCATACAGAAGAGGAAACCAGTGAATTGACTGTGCAAGTGACAAGAAGGCTTGAAGCAGCAGAAAGAGAGGATGAGGATATGGAGTCTGTCAGAAAGGAATTCTTACTGAGAGTTGATGCAGAGGAGAGTGCTGCTCATGAGTCTTGTGAGAATCTATGGCTTAGAATGAAGATTTTACCTAATGTTGAACCATTTAAAATATATACATGGGAGGAGATAAAATCTGCCACCTTATCATTCTCTGATACTCTAAAGATTGGAATGGGAGCAATTGGCTCAGTTTACAAGGGTAATTTCCATCATACAGTTGCGGCTGTAAAAATTCTTCATTCAAATGAAGCCCACGGAAACAAACAATTTAGCAAGAGCTTGATATCCTTGGTAGAATTTGCCATCCTCATCTCCTGCTGCTTATTGGTGCCTGTCCTGATAAAGGTTGCCTTGTGTATGAATATATGGAAAATGGAAGTCTTGATGACAGGCTACAATGCAAAGATAACACCCCTCCACTCCCTTGGTTCGACAGATTGCGGATAGCTTGGGAAGGTGCTTCTGTTCTTTCTTTTCTTCACAATTCCAAGCCTGAACCAATCATCCACCGTGATCTCAAGCTCGCAAATATTCTACTTGATTGTAATTTTGTTTGCAAAATTGGTGATGTTGGCCTATCTACTTTACTTCCTACTATGAACTTCTCAGTATCTACCATTTACAAGGACACTACTCCTGTTGGAACTATTTGCTACATAGATCCTGAGTACCAAAGAACTGGCCAAGTCTCCCCAAAATCAGATACGTATGCTCTACGTATTGTTATCTTGCAACTGTTAACAGGTAAACACCAATAAGACTTGCTTATATTGTGGAATTAGCTTTAGAGGGTGGCACTTTATGTGATATCTTGGATTCGAAGGCTGGAGAATGGCCTGAAAAGGAGACACAAGAGTTAGCTCTTCTGGGTCTGAGTTGTGCTGAGATACGGCGGAAAGATAGGCCCAATTTGGAGGATCAGGTTCTTCCAGTTCTTGAAAGGTTGAGAAAGAGAGCAGATGAAGGCAAGAATTTAGCGAATTGTCCTCCACCTACTCCTCCAAGTCATTTCATCTGTCCGATACTTCAGGAGGTGATGAATGATCCGTGCGACGCATCTGACGGCTACACATATGACCGTAAAGCCATTGAGACATGGCTCAGCATGAATGATAAGTAACCAATGACAAATCTGCCATTGTCCAGTGTAAATCTGATACCCAATCACTCTCTTCGTTCTGCCATACTTGAATGAAGTCTATAGCAAAATAACAACTCAGCTTATTTGTTCTTCCTTGTGATGCCATTTTGGTGGAGAGTTGTGCGCTGATAAAGCAGAAGTTGAAATTTTATTTACATGTTCATGGGTTGAGCTCTGTTCAACCCTTACAAACCACGTTGGATCTACTTTGTAGGCTAGAGTTGTACATATCAATAAGTACATGTAAAACTCCTGTTTTCCAGGATGACTTAGTGTATATATATGTATGTATATATATATATATATATATATATATATATATATATATGCATATATAAGAGTGTACATATATAAAAAGATCCACCTCCATGAAAATATATATATATATATATATATATATATATATATATATATATATATATATGCATATATAAGACTGTACATATATAAAAAGATCCACCTCCATGAAAATAGGGTTAGGCACGAACGTATGAAACATCCAAAATATCACTGTTAATGAAATGATGCAAAATACGGTTGGGCACTTTACCGATATAAAGGTGTTGAGTATTAGCCGCAAGCAGAGCCAATCAGTTGGCCGGCTGATTTCCCTCTCTATGAATAAAATTCCACTTGATGACTAACCTAGAGGACAATACGTTGATTTTCTTAATATAATAGATAAGGTCCCAAGTAGGCTCCCAGCCACCTTTGAGAATGTCGACAAGAAGCATAGCATCTGTCTCAATAATGATCAAATTCCAACCAACAACCACATCAAGAGAAACGGCCATTAAAATCGCTCTAGCTTTAGTGTCCATAGGACTATCAGTATAACATGGGGAGGAGAAGTACAAAATGCATTTACCACAGGCATTACGGACAATGCCGCCAAACCCAGCAGACTTAGAACTCCAGCTTCCATCAGTATTAACTTTAATCCAGTTAGCAGGAGGGGGTGGCCATCTCACCAAAACTGGGAGTTGTCGTGCCCTTCCACCAACACCATCCTGAGGAGGAGAATGACATAAATCGAAATAAATTATAGCAGAGAAAAAACTATGCTTATTAGCACCAAGTTTCCCAATTTTGTTGATATAAGTTAAGATATGCGCAAAATATTGGAGCAAGTGACAGTTTTACTACGGTGCTTGACCTCATTACGAGCCATCCAAATAAACCAACACACAATATAAGGATATCTTTGTAAAAAATGTTTGGTCTTACCATGAGAGTTAAAATTGTTGCAAGTATCAGCCAAATTACGAGAGGGGGAGAGGTTGAGACCAAACCAATACACAACATCTCTCCACATGGTAGAGGAAAGAGTCTAGGAGAAAAATAAGTCTTCTATAGATTCTTCATTACTTTTACAAAGCGGACACTAGGAGGGGGGTCGCAGCCCTTTAAGCTTAAGAAAAATTATTTAAAATAGATAGATATACATATATACATAGATATAATATAGTTAAATTAATACTTATAAATTAATTTTTAATAATTTAATAAAGTATATTATTATTATAATTTTAATATTAATATATATTTATTTAATTAATATTTTCTTTATTTAATATTATTATTAAAATATATTAGTATAATAATAATTTAATTATATAAATATATATATATATAAATTAAATATTAGTTATAATAATTATTATATATTTATAATGAAAGAAAATTATACAAATATATAATTTAAATTAATTTAATAGTCATATAAAAGTATTTAAAAAAATTAGTTTATAAATAGTACTTAATTATTATTTAAATTATAAAATTAATAATTAATAAAACATAAACTATTAATAAAAATTATTTATATAAATTTACTAATTAAATAATTTAAGTTTTTTAAATATATCATAAATATTAATCTAAACATATTTATTTAAATATATTATAATTTATATTTATCTAAAAATTTTAACTTAAACTAATAATTAAAAATTATATTAAAAAAATTTAATAAAAGTATATTATAATTAATTTACTATTAATATTTAATAAATATTTTTAATAAATATAATTTAAAATATTAAATACTTCAATAAAGTTTATTATAGTTTTATTATTGTGAATATTTAAAAAATATAATTCAATATGTAAAACTTATATATTTATTTAGTTTAAAAATATTATTAAATTAAATTAATATAATAAAAGTTTAAATATACAAATATATATAAAAAATAAAAATAATAGTTATAATAATTATTATATATTTAAAATTAAATAAATTTATACAAATATATAACTTAAATTAATTAAATACTAATTTAAAAAATATTTAAAAAATTAAATTAATATATATAATTTAATTATTTTTTAAATTATAATATATATAAATTAAATATTATTTATAATAATTTTTTTATTTTAATAAATAAACAAAATTATACTAATATTTAACTTAAATAAATTAAATAATTATATAAAAATATTTGAAAAAATAATTTAAATATAGTATTTAATTTTTATTTAAATTCTAAAACTAATATTTAATAATACATTTAATTATTAATAAACTTTTTTATTATATTTATTAGTTATATAATTTAATTTAATTAAATATATTTAAAATATTAATCTAAACTTATTTATTTAAATATATTAAAATTTTAACATTATTTTATTAAATACACACACACTCACATACACACACACATGTGTGTGTGCGTGTGTGTAAATATAGATAGATATACATATATACATACATATAATATAGTTAAATTAATAATTATAAAAAAAAATAAATAATATTTAAAAATTATATTATAACTATATTATTATAAATATATTTAATAAATATACCTATACGTAATTAAATTTATAAATTTATTTGATTTAATATTATATGATTTTAATAATATTATTTAATTATATTAGTATAAAAATATTTAATTATATAAATATACATATAGAATTAAAATATTAGTTATAATAATTATTAAATATTTATAATTAAAGAAAATTATACTAAGATAAAACTTAAATTAATTAAATAATTATATAAAAATATTAAAAAAATAATTTATATATTATTTAATTATTATTTAAATTATAAAATAAATAATTAATATTACATTTGCTTATTAATAAAAAATTTTTAAATATATTAATTCATTAAATATTTTTATTTAATTAAATTTGTTTTGAATATTCATAAAAAATTATTTATTTCTATTTATTATAATTTACCTAATATTTTAAAAAATAATTATATATATATATATATATATGTAAGTACATATTTATACTAACAATTAATATAGTTAAATTAATAAGTGTAATAAATATTTAATAAAGTATATTGAAATAATATTATAATAAATATTTAATAAATTTTAATAATAAATATAATAAAAAATATTAAATTTACTTATTTATTTAATTTAAATATTATATTTATTTAATAGAATTATTAAATTATATAATATAATAATAATATAAATATATAATTATATATAAAAAAAAATAAAATTTTACTTATAATAAGTATTATATATTAATAATTAAAAAAATTATATTAATATATAACTTATATAAAAATATTTAAAATTTTTTTTTATATATAGTATTTAATTATTATTAAAATTATCCAATTATTAATTTATAATACATTTAACTTTTAATAAAAATTATTTAAATATATTTATTATTTATTTTTTAATTTAATTAAATATATTTTAATTATTATAAAATTATTTATTTAAATATATTATAATTCTTATATAATTTTAATATACATACATATATTATAGTTAAATTAACAATTATAAATTAAATTAAAACAATTTAATAAAGTATGTTATATAATATTAAACTTATATATTTATTTAATTTAATATTTTATTTAATTAATACTTTTATTAAATTATATTATTATAATAATAATTTAAATATATAAATATAAATAAAAAATGAAATATTAGATATAATAATTATTATATATTTATAATTAAAAAAGAATATACAAATATATAACTCAAACTAATTAAATACTTATACAAAAAAATTTTAAGTAAATTATTTTATATATAGTATTTAATTATTGTTTAAATTATAAAATTATAATTAATAAAACATTTAATTATTAATAATAATAATTTAAATATATTTATTTATTATTTTATTTAATTTTATTAAAATCATTTTAAATATTAATCTAAAATTATTTGTTTAAATATATTAAAATTTATATATTACTTTCATATATATATATATATATACATATATATATACATATATACATATATATATATATACATATATATATATATATATATATATATATATGTGTGTGTGTGTGTGCGCGCGCGCGCTCATTGGCTTGCCTCACAAAGATTTATTAAAGAAAATTTTATTGTTGATGTAACCCCTACCCAAGACCCCCCTAGCCTTTTTTGATACATGGAGAGAATTTAGGTTTGGCATATATTAGGCCCCCCCCCCCCCCCCCCCCCGTCCCTAGCCTTTTTGATACATGGAGAGAATTTAGATTTGGCATATATTAGGATCTAAGTTGTAATTTTCACATCCTTTTAATATATTGCTTGCCTTGTTGAGCAAGTTTTTGGTAAAAAAAAAATGTATATATGTATTTATGGATAGATATACATATATACACACATATAATATAGATTAAATTTTAATAATTATATTATAGTTATATTTTAATAATTATAAATTAAAGATTAATAATTTATAAATTATATTATAGTTATATTATTATAAATATTTATTAAATATTTTTAATAAATATAATTATATAAAATTAAATTTATATATTTATTTCTTTTAATATTACATATATTTAAAAATATTATTAAATTATATTAGTATAATAAAAAATTATTTATATAAATATATATAAAAGAATTAAATATTAGTTATAATAATTATTATATATTTTAAGTTAAAGCTAATTATACTAATATATAATTAAAATTAATTAAATACTATTATAGAAAATATTTAACTTAATTTATATCTATTCTTTAATTATTATTTAAATTATAAAATTAATAATTAATATTAAATTTAATTCTTAACAAAAATTATTTAAATATACTTATTAATATTCGATTTTAATTTTGATAAATATATTTTAAATATTAATATAAACTTATTTACTTAAGAATTTTATAATTTATATATTATTTTAAAAAAATAATTTTATATGTATATTTTTTTTAAAGAAAAAAGCAGCTCGTGGCTACCTACGTGTTAATATTAAAAAGCTTACAGAAAAGGGGATGCAGATCTATAAACTAAAAGAACAAAAAAGTACAAGAAAACACACTCCAAGGGTTCCTCCTCACATCATATAACTCGACGCAATCAAAACGATAAATACACAAGTAAACGTGTATAAGTGTAATAAGTGTATAAATCCACAAAAATGATCAAACTGCAGGTGAAGTTGTCGCAAAGAAAGATGTGTTGGAGAGAGAAACCAGCATACGAACCAATGGAGAAGCCAAGAAAAAACAAGTCCAACCACAACGCCATTCGATGTGACCAACCAAATGCCCAAATTCATATAAATCCTGAAGGAAAACCAAACTAAAATAGAAATCAGTGAGCATAGATAATATTGTTGTATATGATAGCATTGAGTGTTCCAAGCTTTTATATCGCCTCCATAACTAATTTCAACAACATCATAAAAATTGGTATAACCACCAATTAGTATGCTATAGTTCATCAATGTTAGCTCGATACC
This sequence comes from Papilionanthe hookeriana x Papilionanthe teres, assembly GCA_022702705.1. Taxonomy (NCBI): domain Eukaryota; kingdom Viridiplantae; phylum Streptophyta; class Magnoliopsida; order Asparagales; family Orchidaceae; genus Papilionanthe; species Papilionanthe hookeriana x Papilionanthe teres. The sequence goes on along the minus strand of CM040423.1, from coordinate 124,732,449 downwards.
ATCGCATTGCATTTTTTAATACAAGACAAGATCCCTGTCATATTAGTAACATGACTTAACGCCTTTCAAAAACGTCCAGACATTTTTCCTCATCTCAGTCAGTGTATAAACATGGTATAAAATAGATCAATAGGTGCCTCAAAATCATAGCACATATGAGCCCAGCCAATGGTGTAGATAGAAAAAGAAGTAACGCATATGTAAATGTATATATATATATATATATGAAGCAGTTTAAACCAACGGCACAAGAAATAATAGCTTAGGCGTCTGGAAGTATTGGAAAACATTAATACCTGAGAGAATAAAAGAAGGCATTTAAATACTAAACTAATACCAATAGAGGTAATGCAAGAATTCGCATGAAATAGCCAGCGCAAATCCAAATTACAGGATATGGATAAAGAAATATATAAATCTACATATGTATGTATATATATGTATATATATATATATATATATATATATATATATATATATATATATAGATATATATATGTATATATGTATAAAGTTAAAGCACCTAACACAGATCCTGACATAATAAAAAAATGTAATGCCGAAATCCCTCGATACCACTTACCGACCCATAGCGAATGAGGCATGTATAAATATTTCCTTATAAAGATGTATATAAAGGTATATAAATATATAATATCATTAAAGCAGATAAGTGATCGCTGAAAAATTTATTAAGAAATTCATACCTATTTTTGATGAAATTGCACTTTAAAGAAGGGTATTTTCTTTATTTTATTGCAGGAATGAAGAATTTAGGTGATAAAAGCAAAAATCATAAAAATGAGCGAATTTGGAGCAAAATCATGCAATTTGTGCTGAGTCGCCGACGGCGAGATCGAGCCCGCCGGGCTCCGACGGCGAGATTAGGAGAAGAAAATTCTGAAGAATTTATAACTGTCTCGCTGACAGCGAGCCCGAGCCCGCTGACAGCGAGCTAGAGAGGTTGAAGATCTTCTAGAAGCCTCGCCGACAGCGAGAGTAGTTCGTCGCCGACGGCGAGCTAGTTCAAATGGTGCAGATACATTGAATCTGGACACTTTTTGAAGGGATGCTTACACACCTCTTGGTCCTTTGCTCACCTCTATATATAGAAGCCGAAATTAAGTCTTTTGTGTGTTAATTGGTGTTACTTTTGTGTTATTAAGTGTTATAAGAGAGTTAATTTGAGTCTTTAGTGAGTATTTAGTGAGTTAGTGAGTTTTTAGTGAGTCGTGCTGTACTGGAAGGAAGAGTCAAAGGAAGCTATGAGAGTCTCGTTGGGATAAATTAAGATAAGTATTTGTATTTATTATTTTTAACTTTAAATGAAATCCATACTTAGTTTAGTTTCCATGCATTCTGAGTAGTTTATTTAGTCTTTCTCCCTGTTTATGAAATTAAGTTACTTGATGAAATTAAAATAAAGATACTTTTATATATTAATAAATTGTGATAATTTTTACTTAAAACTTAATTTATTTTTCAACCTGGCCATTTGATTTGTTAAAATATGTTGATTATCAACTATAATAAAAATTACATCCGATATTCGGGAAATTCAAAAGCTTGGAAGGAAGGTGCAAATAAATAGGGAAATAATATCACTTGGCGTAGAATTGAGCATTTTAGTGTGACGACTAAAATATTCAATTCGGTCCTATTGTTTGAGAGCTGAAGTGTAGATGTTAGCCCTCGGGCGAGGGAACGTGGGAGCTCGAAGTGGCGATCAGTATCCTCCCGAACTTAGCCGCAGATTCGATAATCAAACATAAGATTAGTCAATATTCTTTACACCTGGACCAAAGGGTAAAGAATAGGAATGCTCCTATTTGTCACAATACCTTAACATTAACTATTTAAATTCATCATTCATTTAAATTTCTAAACAAGGGGAAAGATACTTTTTCTAAATAGTTAAAACTTATTTATCAATTAGTTTTATTTCCTGCACTTGCAATTAGTATTAATTTTCTTCTTAGTTAATTTATCTAATTAAAATACTTAGTTTACTTTATTGCGCTTAAATTCAGAATTCCAAATTTCCGTATATTATTATTATTATTATTATTATTATTATTATTATTATTATTTTAAAATTAATCGTTATTTAATTTTCTCTTTCCTCGTGGGATCGATAACTAGTGACTCCACTAGAGCCCCGTATTACTTGATACGATACGTATACTTGCGTAGCATCCACAATATAAACAATTACAATTCTATACATATAATATAGCGGGGTCAAGTTTTGGCTTCGTTGCAATCAAATTAAAATATCATAATATAAATTTGTGGGTCAAGTTTTTGGCGCCGTTGCTGTGGAAAGTAAGAAAAATTTACTAAAGTAACGGATTATTTTAAAATAATTATAATAAATAAATTAATATCTATTCTAAAATTGTATGCGCAAATTTGGAAACGAAAATTTAATACCTTACGATTCTGAATTAGAGCGTACAATTAAAAGAATTAGAAAACAAAAGAAACAAACTATAAATTTAACACAAATGGCGAATATTCCTGAAATTCAAAATATAAACCAACAAAGATCATTAAGAGATTATGCCAACCCTACATCAGATGAAATTCATTTAACTATTCAAAACTCTGATGTAGCTGCTAATTCATTTGAACTTAAACTCCGCAATTATCCAAATGATACAAAACAATCAATTTAGTGGTTCACCTATCGAAGATCCTAACTTACATCTTGCTAGTTTTTAGAACTTTGTGCTACTTTTAAATATCAAGGAGTATCTGACGATGCTATAAGACATAGACTTTTTCCTTTTTCATTAAGGGATAAGGTTAAAATGTAGTTGAATTCGTTAGCACTTGGATCTATTAAAACTTGGGGAGAATTATCACAAAAATTTCTATCTAAATATTTTCCACCATCTAAAACTGCTAAGTTTAGAAATGATATAACTTCTTTTTGTTAGATAGATGGAGAATCAATATATGAATCTTGGGAGAGATTTAAGGAACTTCTTAGGAAATGCCCACATCATGTGCTACCGTATCGGTGATTATTCAAACCTTTTATAATGGATTAGTGGGATCTTTAAGATCAATCAACGATGTCTTCTTCTGGAGGTTCATTAATGTCTAAACCATTTGATGAAGCTTATGCACTAATCGAAGAAATGGCAACAAATAATTTCCAATGGCCTGTAGATAGAGTAAATCCGAAAAAAATAGACATCATTCATGAAAACGATGCAATATCTATGTTAGCTTCTCAAATCGCTGCTATATCTAAGAAATTAGATCATTTTGGAACGAACTACTCTCCTACTTTAGAAGAAAACTCATCTGGACAAATCATAGAATCTCAATCTAATTATGAAACTTTAAATGCTATTAATAATAAAACTAATAACCCTTATTCAAACTATTATAATCCTGGTTGGAAAACTCATCCAAATTTTAATTGGAATAACACATCTAATCAACAATGGATGAATCAACCTAATCAAGCAAATCCAAACTATAAACCTAATTACCCACCTGGATTTAATAACAATAACCCATAATTCAAAGATAAGAAATTATCTATGGATGAATTAATTTTGAATATGGGTCATCAACTACAAAATCAAGGAAATCAACTACAAAATCAAGGAAATAAACTACAAATTCAAGGAAATCAATTACAAATTCAAGGAACATCTATTAAAAATATTGAAACTCAACTTGGACATATTAGCTATCGCACTAAATAATATAATACCTGGAACTTTTCCTAGTAATGTTGAAATAAATCCTAAAGATCAAGGAAAAGAACAAATTAAAGCAATACAACTAAGGAGTGGAAAAGAATTAGAACCTCAAATTCAAAAAGAACTTAAAAGCCAAAATGAGGAAGTGGAAATTGAAAAGGAAACAATTCAACAAGATTCAAACTTAGAACATCCTTTAATACCTATGAAAATTTCTGTTGAAGCACCTCCACCACCATTTCCTCAACGACTAGCTCAACATAAAAAAGATAAACAATTTGCTAAATTCCTTGAAATATTAAAGAAATTAACAATCAATATACCTTTTGTCGAAGCTTTAGATCAGATGCCAAATTATGTAAAATTTATGAAAGATAATCTAAATAAGAAAAGAAAATTCACCGATAATGAAACAGTCGCACTTAGTGAAGAGTGTAGTGCTATTATTCGAAGAAGCTTCCGAAAAATTGAAAGATCCTGGTAGTTTCACTATACCTCGCGCTATAGGAGAAAAATTTTATGGAAAAGCTTTGTGTGACTTAGGAGCAAGCATCAATCTAATGCCTCTATCGATTTTTAAGAGATTAGGATTAGGAAAAATTACACCTACTTCGAGTAACCCTTCAATTAGTCGATCGTTCGTTACCTATCCTAAGGGAGTTATTGAAGATGTGTTAGTAAAGGTGGATAAATTTATCTTCCCAGTAGATTTTATTGTTTTAGATATGGAGGAAGATAAAGAAATTCCTATCATTAAGGAAGACCATTTTTAGCTACTGGAAAAGCTATGATTGATGTTCAGAAAGGAGAATTAACTATGAGAGTAAATGACCAAAAAGTTACCTTTAATATTGCAAAATCAATGAAATATCCTGGCCTAGAAAAAGATGATGAATGTTTTCGGATGGAAATACTTGAACAATTACAACGCGAACATTTTAAGGAATATTACGAAGATAATTTAGAAAAAGAAAATACTGAATTAATTGAAGATAGTAATGAAGAACTAGATTATATTCAGGAAAGATTTGAATTTTTGGATAATACCGAAAACATCGATAAGAATATAGTTCCATCAATTATTAAACCTCCCGAACTTCGAGCTAAAAATATTACCCGATCATTCGAAATATGCTTATTTAGGTAATTCTTCAACTTTACCAGTTATTATTTCATCCGCATTAAACGAATCTCAAGAACAAAAACTTTTAGAAACTTTAAAAAAATACAAGAAAACTTTTGGTTGGACTTTAGCGGATATTAAAGGAATTAGTCCTTCAATCCGTATGCATAGAATTATTTTAGATGATGAACATAAACCTAAAGCGGATCTCCAAAGGAGATTAAACCCGATAATGAAAGAAGTAGTTAAGAAAGAAATTTTAAAATGGTTAGATAATGGTATTATATATCCTATTTCGACGATGCTTGGGTAAGCCTAATTCATCGTGTTTCTAAGAAGGGAGGAGTGACCAGTCACTCGTCAATGAAAATAACGATCTTATTCCTATAAGACAAGTTACTGGTTAGCGTATATGTATTGATTATAGGAAATTAAATACCGCCACCAGGAAAGATCACTTCCCTTTACCATTTCTAGACCAGATGTTAGATAGATTAGTCGGACATAAGTTTTTTTGTTTTCTAGATGGATACACCGGTTATCATCAAATACAAATTGCTCCTGAGGATCAAGAGAAAACTACATTTACTAGTCATTATGGAACTTTCACTTTTCGAAGAATGCCTTTTGGATTATGTAATACACCAGCAACATTTCAGAGATGTATGATGTCTATATTTAGTAACTTAATTGACAATGGAATAGAAGTATTTATGGATGATTTCTCTGTATTTGGAACATCATTTGACACATGATTAACTCATCTTAAAAAAGTATTAGAAGTATGTGAGAAAACAAATTTAGTTCTAAATTGGGAGAAATGTCAATTTATGGTTGCTAGCGGCATTGTATTAGGGCATAAAATTTCGGAAAAAGGCATGGAAGTGGACCCTGCAAAAATTCAAGTTATAGCTAAATTACCACCTCCAACTACGGTAAAAGGGGTAAGAAGTTTTCTTGGACATGTTGGATTCTACGGTACGCTATATAAAAGATTTTTCAAAAATTACTAAACCTCTATGCCAACTTCTCGAAAAGGACAAGAAATTTGAATTTACAATCGAATGCTCGAATGCTTTTGAACTCTTAAAAGAGAAATTAATTACAAGACTCTATAATAGTTTCACCTAACCTGGAGAAACCATTTGAGCTTATGTGTGATGCTAGTGATTATGCTCGTAGGAGCGGCTCTTGGCAAAGATATGAAAAGATTTTTAAAGTTATATATTATGCTAGTAAAACTCTAAATGATGCTCGAAATAAATTATACGAGTTACTGAAAGAGAATTATTAGCGATAGTGTATGGTTTTAATAAATTTAGACCTTATCCGATTGGAACAAAATGTATCGTGCATACTGATCATTCTGCTATCAAATATTTAATGCAAAAGAAAGATTCCAAACCAAGATTAATTAGATGGATGCTATTAATGCAAGAATTCGATTTTGAGATCTTTAATAAGAAAGGAACTGATAATCAAATTGCGGATCATTTATCAAGATTAGAAAATCATGAATTATCTGATATTGAAAATGAAATTATAGACGCTTTTCCTGATGAACAACTATATAATATCAATGAGTGGAAAATACCATGGTATGCTGATATAGTAAACTATATAGTTAGTAATATTTTACCACCTATGTTAACTTTGCAACAACAGAAAAAATTCATCCATGATACGAAAACCTATTTTTGGGATGAACCATATTTATATAAGCAATGTAAGGATTTAATTATTAGAAGATGTGTACCTTATGAAGAAACTAAACCAATTATTCAAAAATATCATGATTCTGATTTTGGAGGACATTTTGGGACCGATAAAACTCGCTTATAAGATTCTACAATCTGGATTTTACTGGCCTACTCTATTTAGAGATGTATACAGATATATTAAAACTTGCGATAAATGCCAAAGAGTAGGAAATATATCTAGAAGAAACGAAATGCCTCTAAATTTTATATTAGAAGTTGAAATTTTTGATGTTTGGGGATTAGATTTTATGGGACCTTTTATTCCTTCATTTGGAAACTCATATATATTAGTAGTCGTTGATTATGTTTCCAAATGGATCGAGGCACAAGCTTTACCTAGGTGTGATGCTAAGAGTGTTTCAAAATTTTTGATGAAAACTATTTTTACTAGATTTGGAATGTCGAGAGTGATTATCATTGGCGGAGGAACTCATTTTAGAAATAAATACATTCACAAACTAGTAGAAAAATACAATATTACTTATAAGATATCCACTCGCTTATCATCCACGTACTAGCGGATTAACTGAAGTATCCAATCGTGAGATTAAACGTATTTTAGAAAACTCGTAAACCCAAATAGGTTAGATTGGTCTATTAGATTGTACTAATCGCATTATGGGCTTATAGAACTGCTTATAAAACTCGATTGGAATGACTCCTTACGAGCTTATATATGGAAAAACATGCCACTTACCAGTTGAATTAGAACATAAAGCATATTGGGTGATTAAAGAATTTAATTATAATATGAAGGAAGTCTGGTGAGAAAAGATTGCTGCAATTAAATGAATTGGAAGAATTAAGAAATGAATCATATGATAATGATCGGATTTATAAAGAAAAGATGAAATTATGGCATGATCGGAAGATTAATCAGAGAAATTTTGAACCAGGATAGGAAGTTTTTCTATATAATACTAGATTGAAATTATTTCCAGGAAAATTAAAGTCTCGATGGTTAGGACCTTTCACCATAACTCAAATATTTTCATACGGAACTATAGAGATCGAAGATCCAAAAACTGGACATAAATTTAAAGTTAATGGACATAGATTAAAACCATATTTCGAAGGTATAAGACCTAACTATAAAGAGGTTTTAATGCTTAGTCAACCTGATTAATAATTGAAATTAGGTCGTGTTGACGACGTTAAACCAAGCGCTTTATGGGAGGCAACCCATATTAGTTATCTATTTTTATTGTATTTTAATAATTAGTCTATATTATTGAAATTTTACTACTCAATTATTATTAAGAATCATCACATATTTGAACCATTATGATGAGAAAAGAAATTATTCGATTTAGAGCGAAATTGGACATTATTTTGAAATCTCGCCGACGGCGAGGTCGATACTCGCCGACAGCGAGGTTCGCGCCTAATTCAGTTTATTTATAAGCTCGCTGACAGCGAGAAACGAGCCCGCCGACAGCGAGAACCTAAAAGGTAGTTTTTATAACTTAGTCGCCGACGGCGAGGAAGTTATAAAAATGAGTTATATATACTTTAAAAGCCAAATTGGACGGTTTCAACACCAAATCCTTAGTGAAAAACCATTCTTAAACCATTCTAAGTCTGCCTTCTTCACTAGAATTCATTCCATTCACCATAATGGCCTCCAAATTCTTAGATTCTTCTAAATCTGAAGTGTTTAACCGGAGAAAATTTGTGAGTGCGGAAGCGCAACAGATCTTCAACAAGGTTTTAGTAAAGAAAAGAGGTATCAAGGAACGGGGATTTGTCAATTGAGGATTAGAGAATTCCACTACAAAGATAGAAGAAATGATCGCACAGCGGCACTGAGAGGTATTCTGTTACATTACGTCTGCTGTTGTTATTCCAGTTGTGAAAGAGTTCTACTCTAACTTACATGCGATCAACAATGGGAATATCTACGTCCGAGGAAGATGGGTGACGTTTACTCAATCAAGAGTAAATGAGTTATTCTCTATAGAAAACTCCCCGGTGTGTCACTATTCAAATTTTGTGCCTTCTCGATATAATATGAATGAGATATTTCGATATCTGACTGATGAACCGGAAGATTGGGAAATGCGTGAAGACGGGTATGTTAGTTTCTCTGCATCACTTTTGAACCCTGTCTCAAAGCACTGGCACTTTTTCATCTCATCTAAATTGTTACCTACTGTGAGGGTAAACAAGGTTTCGAAAGAATGCGCTATATTGAATTATTGTATTCGGATTGGATTGCTCTATTGACGTGGGATCAATAATTGTTAAGTCCGCATTGGGTTTAATTGTGCATGGGTCGGTTCACGGACTAGGACACCCATCTACTATTTTTGCATTATGCGACGCGTACAGTGTTTCTTATGAAGCTTGGGAAAAGGTTCTCTTACCTTGGAAGCCGCTTGATCCTACAGATATGTTCCCTCCTTTGGACAATAATGAAGACATTACATTTATCTTTGATAGAGCTTCACAGAATAATCCTATAGCAAGGCCTATTTCAGATAAAACGTAGTTACTTATGAAGAAAATTAAAGGAATGGAGAAAGAACTGCAGAAAGTGAGAGATTCAATCGACAATATATCTGATTTATTTGATCACATTGACTAGAGGATGAAGGAACACTTTGATCATTCTGGACACTTGGAAGCTAGCTTTCTTCATTTACCGAGACTGAAGGGTTGGATCACTCGAAGAATCCGTTCGGAGTTTCCCTTCGAGCCTTTCTATAACTTATTTGTGCATCATCGTCATATCAAAAATATCAGAGAAGATGAAGATTCAGACATTGAAGAGTAGTAGTAAAGATTTCCATAGTATGTTTGTGTTTATGTTATTTGATTTGATTTAGATTTTTATTATGTGTGGAATGATGATTTGAATATCTCAAACTTAATTGAGATATGTGTCATAGTTTTGTATCAGCATTTAGTGTGTCGTGGATTGGTTTGCGATGCTGATTAGTAGTAAAGATTGAAGTTTGAAGTTTGCTCATAGAGTCTAAAAATTATGTTAGTTTGTATGTCCCATGGATTTCAATATTAAAGTTAATTTGTTGTGTTGTGTGAATTTGTTTGTGTATAAGTAGCTAATCTTCATATTAAATTAATAAATAATGTGATCGGAAATATAATATAAGACAAATTAAGGACGAAAATGAGTGACGAATTTCAGAAATTTAAAATTTTTTGAATCTCGCCGACGGCGAGAAAAATCCCGCCGACAGCGAGATCGAATTCGCTGACAGCGAAGAATTTCTCGCCGATAGCAGATTTTTCCCGAAAGTTTTTGGTTCTGAAAAATATTAGCTCGCCGACGGCGAGATAAATCTCGCTCACAGAGAGGTAGGAAAAAAACTTATATTTGACCGGTCAAAAACACTATTCATCATCCCCAACCTCCAATTTTCGCAAAAACCGACCTAGGGCTTGAGAGATCTTGGATTTGAAGTGATTTCATCACTCAAAAACACCGGATTTCAACTTCTCTTGGTAAGAGCTTCACTCCTATGCAAAATTTTTTGATTTTCACCATGTATTTTCACCACATTGCAAATTTTGGGAAAAATCAAAATGTGGAAGAAATATTCGGTGGAAATCCATGGAATTTGATTTAAATTGCTTACAAATGTTGTAGGAAGCCTTCTTAGTATTATTATTAAGTTTGGTGAAAATTTTTATGATTTTCACAGATCGATCGAATGGCTCCACGACAAAAACATCGAGTAGAGTTCGACAAAAACCGATTCATTAATGCACGAGCATAAGCAAAATATTTTGAAAATATACAAGGAAGAAAGTGCATTGCGGATCGGGTATTCAAAAATCCGGGAGGAGAAGTAGAGCGGATTATAAAGGAACGAGGTCGGGAAAATTTATGTTATGTTCAGTATAGAGCAACTGTAGAAGTGGTGAAAGAATTTTATGCCAATTTGACTGCCATCGAAGATGCACCTTTAAAGGTACGAGGATTTTTTGTAGATTTTAATGCTGCTAGAATTAACGCGTTCTATGAAGTTCATGACTTGCACTTTAGCGAGTATGAAACTTTTGGAATGATGGAAGGACCACTGGAGGAAGTCATTAACTTTCTCACTGATGGGACCGGAGTATGGAAAATGAAGCAGCAGGAAAGAGTGAATTTTCCTCTTTCCAAATTAAATGCGATCTCCAAGGCTCGGCATTACTTTATTTGTTCTACCCCGTTACCCACATATCACCATAGTGAGGTAACACGAGATAGAGCAATCTCGAATTTCGCATTCGGAATAACGAAGCATCAACATCGGGAGAGTTATTTATCAGAATATCCTGGCCACTCCTCGAAATGAGAGCGGAGCTGGATTGGGCCACCCTGGATTGATTTTGCACTATGCCAACTCTCTGGAGTTGAGGCTAGAGATGATGAAGAATGGGTGAAACCAATGAAACCACTTACAGCTGCTAACATTAAGAAGTATGAGTCCCATGAAGGGTGGAAAGCAGGAGTAAGAAGTTATTTTACTCAATCAAGTAGAGATATACCCTCTACTAGCTATGGACCTCCTGAGCCTACCACCCCTACCTTACAAGATCTGATGAATGAATTGACTCTGCATAGGAAGGTTTTGAGCAGTTTGGAGAGACCATGTGGAGAAGGTTTGATCATTTTGATCAAAGGATTGATAATCTCGAGAGAAGACATGATTATGATAGTGAATACCTCCAGCGACATTCAGAATACGAGATTGCATATTATGAAGCTGAACGTCATTATAGGAGTAGAGATTTAGATGTAGTCTTTCCGGAATGCCCTGTGTACACTCGGCATCACCTGCTCGGTCTTCTCGGCAGCTTACGGATCAAGGAGGGGATGATATAGTTTGGGACTTTGATGCTCGAAGATTAGGACTTTATGTATTTTATCCGTTTGATGTAAGTTATTTTGAGGATTCGTATATGTTTGTAATATTCAGTACTTTATTTTGAGACATTGGATGTTAATTAGATTAATCTGCTTGGATTGTTATAGTAGTTAGTTTTTATCTTTTGTGTTAGTTAATTGCATTTGTTTTTATGTTAATTAGGATGTTAGTTTTTCTTTAATATGTTTTTATTTTATTTTGTATTGTTTTAAGCTTTTAAAATTGTTAATCTGTTAGTTTAATTGTTTTTAATATGTTAGTAATTCATATGTGTAGTGTAGAGTTATTTTAATTATTGTGTTTAATACTTATCTTAGATTTTATACCTGCATTTTCTTTAAATTGTTATATATATATGGAGAATACTAACAGTACAGGTTCAATGAAAAATGAAAAGCCTACAAAAATTTCAAAGAAAAAAGAAACACCTAAACTTCAAAGGTATGATTTATTTACTTTCCTTCTTATTCATTATTTAGAATAGATATAAAAATTTAAGTTTGGGGGGAGAGTAAAATACAAATTTAGTTATTAACTTGTTCTCAATTTCTATTTTCAAATTATTATAAAATGATTTTTATAGCAAATTTTTCAATTTGATTTAATATGAATTATTTTATTTAATTATTATAAAAGGTTAAATGAAATATTTCTAGTGCTTTAATTAATTAAATAGACTAAAATATTTGGTTAAAGGGAATAAGAATATAGTAAACTATTTTTAGTAAGGAAAACTATATTCTAAAATTAAAATTCTTAAAGTATTCAAGTGAAAAAGAAAAGATTGAAAATCAATGAAGTAAAAACTATGAAGTATATATAAGCTAAGAAATATTTCTAAGTTTCAAATTTAGGAAGATGAAAATGAAGTTCAAAATTATTAACAGGCTCTCCAGATACAATAATCCTCATTAGAAAAAAAAAAGGAGAAAAAGAAAAAGAAAAAGAAAAAGAAAAAGAAAAAGAAAAAGAAAAATGAGGAGAAGCTTGAGGAGATGCCTTATCAAAAATTGGCTTTATTTGATTTAACCTAAAGGGAAAAACTTAGATATTTACAAACTTATGTTTATGGATTAGAATTTTACCTAATAGTATTTTCTTGAATTTCTTATCATATGAATATCTTAAGTAGTTATTCTTTTAAATATAGTCATTCCTGAAATGAAGAGTAAGCTAGAAATCTTAGACTTGATGACTAAATAATTTATTTCTATAAGATTAATTAAATTACATGAATTATTTTTGTTTAACTTTATTATGATATTAATTAATCTAATTCATAGTTATTTAAATTGAAAAATCTTATTATAAAAACTCATTATTTTTATGTAGTACTAAAATTACTTGAGGACAAGTAATAAGTAAGTTTGGGGGATTTTGATCGCTGAAAAATTTATTAAGAAATTCATACCTATTTTTGATGAAATTGCACTTTAAAGAAGGGTATTTTCTTTATTTTATTACAGGAATGAAGAATTTAGGTGATAAAAGAAAAAATCATAAAAAGGAGCGAATTTGGAGCAAAATCATGCAATTTGTGCTCAGTCGCCGACGGCGAGATCGAGCCCGCCGACGGCGAGATTACGAGAAGAAAATTCTGAAGAATTTATAACTGTCTCGCTGACAGCGAGCCCGAGCCCGCTGACAGCGAGCTAGAGCGGTTGAAGATCTTCAGAAGCCTCGCCGACAAGCGAGGTAGTTCGTCGCCGACGGCGAGCTAGTTCAAATGGTGCAAATAAATTGAACCTGGACACTTTTTGAAGGGTTGCTTACACACCTCTTGGTCCTTTGCTCACCTCTATATATAGAAGCCGAAATTAAGTCTTTTGTGTGTTAATTGGTGTTACTTTTGTGTTATTAAGTGTTATAAGAGAGTTAATTTGAGTCTTTAGTGAGTATTTAATGAGTTTGTGAGTTTTTAGTGAGTCGTGCTGTCCTAGAAGCAAGAGTCAAAGGAACTGCGAGGAGTCTGCTTGGGGATAAATTAAGATAAGTATTTGTATTTATTGTTTTTAACTTTAAATGAAATCCATGCTTAGTGTAGTTTCCATGCATTCCGAGTAGTTTATTTAGTCTTTCTCCTCGTTTATGAAATTAAGTGACTTGATGAAATTAAACTAAAGATACTTTTATATATTAATAAATTGTGATAATTTTTACTTAAAACTTAATTTACTTTTCAAACTGGCCATTTGATTTGTTAAAATATGTTGATTATCAACTATAGTAAAAATTACATCTGATATTCGGGGAAATTCAAAAGCCTTTGAAGGAAGGTGCAAATAAATAGGGAAATAATATCACTGGGCGTAGAATTGAGCATTTTAGTGTGACAGACTAAAATATTCAATTCGGACCTATTGTTTGAGCGCTGAAGTGTAGATGTTAGCCCTCAGACGAGGGGAACGTGGAGTTCGAAGTGGCGATCGGTATCCTCCCAAATCTCAACCGCAGATTCAGTAATCAAACATAGGATTAGTCAATATTCTTTACACCTGGACTAAAGGGTAAAGAATAGGAATGCTCCTATTTGTCACAATACCTTAACATTAACTATTTAAATTCATCAATCATTTAAATTTCTAAACAAGGGGAAAGATACTTTTTCTGAATAGTTAAAACTTATTTATCAATTAGTTTTATTTCCTGCACTTACAATTAGTATTAATTTTCTTCTTAGTTAATTTATCTAATTAAAATACTTTGTTTACTTTATTGCGCTTAAATTCAGAATTCCAAATTTCTGTATATTATTATTATTATTATTATTATTATTATTATTATTATTATTATTATTTTAAAATTAGCTGTTATTTAATTTTCTCTTTCCCTGTGGGATCGATAACTAGGACTCCACTAGAGCCATGTATTACTTGATACGATACGTATACTTGCGTAGCATCCACAACATAAACAATTACAATTCTATACATATAATATAGCGGGGTCAAGTTTTTGGCTTCATTGCAATCAAATTAAAATATCATAATATAAATTTGTGGGTCAATAAGAAACATCTAAATTATCATCGGTAAATAAATGATGCAATGTAGGAGTCCGCGTCATGCCAATATAAATTTCTTGAGCAGTAGCAGCTAACAAAACCAACCAATTGAGTAGTAGCAGCTAACCTTCCCTATACCGAGAGGAAAACAACTTAATTTTCTTAATATAGTAAACAATGTCCCACGTAGGCTCCCCTCCAGCATTAAGAGTATCAATAAAAAGTTTAGAATCAGTCTCAATAACAACAAAATGCCAACCAACAGCAATAGCAATAGACACAACCATTAAAACAGCTCTAACTTCCTTTTCAAGAGGACTGTCAGTATAGCAAGGAAATGAGAAGAGCAAAATGTATTTACCATAGGCATTCCGAACAATGCCACTAAGCCCAGCAGATAATGAGTTCTAACTACCACCAGTATTAAACTTAAGTCAGTTAACAGGAGGTGGCATCCATTTTACCAAAGCCATCTTATCAACAATTATATATAGCTAAATTAAATATTATAAACTAAATCTGAAAAATTTAATAAAGTATTTCATAATTATATTATTATTAATATTTAATAAATATAGTTAGTAAATATAACTGTATAATATTAGAATTATATATTTATTTAATTTAATATTATATTTATTTTTAATTACTATTATTTTATTATAGTACAATAATAATTTAATTCACCAAATTCAACCAAAATCTCCCAAAATTAGTCAAAATCCTAAAAATTCTCAAAATGCTCACATGGCCCAAAAATTCTCATTTATTCACCAAAATCATTTTAAATATTTCAAAATTACACAATTTGTCTAAAATACTCCACATTCATTAGATCATTTCTCTAAATTCTCCAAAACTACGCAAAAAACCCAATTCATACCAATATTCTCCAAAATGATCAAAATGCCCTTAAACCCTATAAAACCCTTAAAACCGCAAAAACCTCCACATTCTTACGATTTCTCCAAAAATCATTCCAAACCACTTCAAATTATTCAAATTACCTAAATTCACCCCAATTCTCCAAAAATTATACAAAATTCCAAAAATTTTCAAAATGCCCCTATGGCTCGAAAATTATCATTTCTTCACCGAAATCATTTTAAACCTCTACGAATTACCCAATTGATCTAAAATACTCCAAATTCCTTAGAACATGTCTAATTGCCCAAAATTCTCCAATATGACTAAAATAACCTAAATTTCAACAAAATTCTCCAAAATTACTAAGATGCCCTTAAAACCTTAAAATCCCATAAAACTTCAGGTTTCTAAGATTAAACCAAAAATCATTCTAATCCACTCTAAATTATTCAAATTATCCAAATTCACCCCAAATCCCCAAAATTAGCCAAAATTACAAAAATTCCAAAAATATCCCTATGTTCCGAAAATTCTCAATTATTCACCAAAATCATTTAAAACCTCTCCAAATTACTTAATTGATCTAAAATACTCCACTTCCTTAATACTAGCCAAATTCCCTTATATTCTCTAAAACTACCAAAATAACCCATTTTTCATCAAAATTTCTCCAAAATTACAAAAATGCTTTTAAAACCCTAAAATTCCAAAAATCTTCAAATTCCTAAGTTTTCACAAAAATCATTATAAACTACTACAAATTATTCAAATTACTCAAATTCACCAAAAATATCTCGAAATTAGCCAAAATCCAAAAAATTCCTCAAATGTCACTATGGCCCAAAAATTCTCATTTCATCACCAAAATCATTTTAAACCTTTCCAAATTACCCAAATTGATCTGAAATACTCCACAATCCTTAAAACTGGACAAATTCTCCAAGACTAGAAAATTAACCCAAATTTCACTAAAATTCTCTGAAATTACCAAAATACTCTTAAAACCCTAAAAATTACAAAAAATCTATAAATTTCTAAAATTTCACTAAAAATCATTCTAGACAACTCCAAATTATTCAAATTGCCTAAATTCAAACCAAATCTACCAAAATTAGCAAAAATTCTAAAACTTTCACAATGCCCCTATGGGCTCAATTCTTCACCTAAATCATCTTAAACCTTTCAAAATTACTAAACTGATCTAAAATACTCCACTTTTCACAAAACAAGCCTAACTGCCCTGAATTCTCCCAAACTACCAAATAAACTAGATTTTCACCCAAATTCTCTAAAATTACCAGAATTCCCTTAAAACCCTAAGAATCTCAGAAATCTCCAAGTTCCTAAGATTTCTCCAAAAATCATTCTAAGCCACTCCAAGTTACTCAAATTGCCCAAATTCACCCCAAATCTAACAAAATTAGCCAAATTCCCAAAAATTCCCAAAATGCCCCTATGACCAAAAAATTCTCATTTCTTCACCAAAATCATTTCAAACCTCTCCAAATTTACCAATTCATCTTTAATACTTCACATTCCTTAAAAATAGCCAAATTGCTCTGAATTCTCCAAATCTACCAAAATAATCTAATTTTCACCAAAATTCTCCAAGATTAACAAAATTTCCTTTAAACCTTGAAAATCTCCAAATTCCTAAGATTTAACCAAAAAACATTTTAAAGGACTCCAAATTATTCAAATTGCCCAAATTAACACCAAATTTCCCAAAATTAGCAAAAATACCAAAAAATTGCAAAATGTCCTATTGGGCTCATTTCTTCACCATTATCATTTTAAACGTCTCCAAATTACCAAAGAAATATAAAATACTCTATATACCTTAAAACTAGTCATATTGCTCTAAATTCTCCAAAACTACCAAAATAACCAAATTTTCACCCAAATTCACCAAAATTACCAAAATGCTCTTAAAACCCTAGAAATACCAAAAATCTCCAAAATCCTAAGATTTCATAAAAAATAATTAAAACCTATTCAAAATTATTCAAATTCCCTAAATTCAACCAAAATCTCCCAAAATTAGCTAAAATCCCAAAAATTCTCAAAATGCTCGAAGGACCGAAAACATTCTCATTTCTTCACCAAAATTATTTTAAATCTTTCCAAATTACACAATTGATCTAAAATACACCGCATTCCTTAAATCAAGCCAAATTTCCCTAAATTCTCTAAAACTAACCAAAAAACCCAGTTTTTACCAATATTCCCAAAAATTACCAAAATGCCTTTAAAACTCTTAAAGCCCCAAAAAACTCCAAATTCTTAAGATTTCTCCAAAAATCACTCTAAACCCCTTCAAATTATTCAAATTGCCCAAGTTCACCCAAAAATCTGCCAAATTTAGCTAAAATCTAAAAAATTCTCAAAATGCCCTTATGGCCTAAAATTCTCAATTCTTCACCAAAATCATTTTAAACCTCTCCAAATTACCCAATTGATCCAAAATACTCCACATTCCTTAAAACTAGCCATATTGCCCTAAATTCTCAAGAACTACTAAAATAACCCAATTTTCACTCAAATTCTCCAAAATTACCAAAATGTCCTTAAAACCCTAAAAATCCCAAAAATAACTAAATTCCTAAGATTTCACAAAAAAATTCATTTAATTATTCAAATTCCTTAAATTCATCCCAAATCTTCCAAAACTAGCTAACATCCAAAAAATTCTAATAATGCTCCTACGACATAAAAATTTTCCATTTCTTCTCCAAATTATTCAATTGATCTAAAATACTGCACATTCTTCAAAACAAGCCAAATTGCCCTGTGTTATCTAGAACTAAAAAAATAACCCAGTTTTCACTAATATTCTCTAAAATTAACAAAATGTCCTTAAAAAAAATCTCCTAATTGCTAAGATTTTTCCAAAAATCATTCTAAAGCACTTCAAAATTTTCAAATTGGCCAGATTCTCCCCAAATCTCTCAAAATTAGCCAAAATTCCAAAATTTTCCAAAATGCCCTTATGGTCCGAAACTTATCATTTCTTCACCGAAATCATTTTAAACCTCTACAAATTACCCAATTGATCTAAAATACTCCACATTCCTTAAAACTTGTCAAATTGCCCAAAATTCTCCAAATTTACCAAAATTCCGTTAAAACCCTAAAGATCCAAAAAATCTCCAGGTTTCTAAGATTAAACCAAAAATCACTCTAATCCACTCGAAATTATTCAAATAGCCCAAATTCACCCCAAATCTCCCAAAATTAGCAAAAAACCTAAATTCTCCAAAAACACCCCTATGGCTTAAACATTCATATTTCTTCACCAAAATAATCTAAAACCTCTCTAAATTGCCCAATTGATTTAAAAAACTCAGCATTCCTTAAAACTAGCCAAATTCCCCTAAATTCTCCAAAACTACCAAAATAACCCATTTTTCAACAAAATTTCTCCAAAAACACTCAAATGCCCTTAAAACCCTAAAATTTCAAAAATCTCCAAATTCCTAAGATTTCACCAAAAATCATTCTAAACCACTCCAAATTATTCAAATTGCTCTAATTGACCCCAAATATCCCAAAATTAGCCAAAATCCCAAAAATTCTTCAAATGCCACTATGACCCAAAAATTCTCATTTCATCACTAAAATCATTTTAATCCTCTCCAAATTACCCAATTGATCTAAAACTAGCCAAATTGCATTAAACTCTCCGAAACTACCAAAAAACCTGAATTTCACTATAATTATCTAAAATTTCCAAAATGCCCTTAACATCCTAAAGATCGCAAAAATCTCAAAATTCCTAAGATTTAACAAAAAAACATTCTAAACCACATCAAATTATTCAAATTGCATAAATTCACCCAAAATCCCCTAAAATTAGCCAAAATCCAAAAAATTTAAAAAATACTCCATGGTCCGAAACATCTCATTTATTCTCCAAAATAATTTCGTACCTCTCCAAATTACCTAATTGATCTAAAATACTCCACATTCATCAAACCAAATTGTATTAAATTCTCCAAAACTACCAAAATAACACAAATTTCACCAAAGTTCTCCAAAATTACCAAAATGCCTTTAAAACTCTAAAAATCTCAAAAATCTCCAAATTACAAAGATTTCACCAAAAAACATTCTAAACCACATCAAATTATTTAAATTGCATAACATCACCAAAAATCTCCACAAATTAGCTAAAATCCCAAAAATTCTAAAAATACCCATATGGTCCAAAACATCTCATTTCTTCACGAAAATCATTTCAAACTTCTCCAAATTATGTTATTGATCTAAAATAATCCATATTCCTTAATACTAGCCAAATTTTCCTAAATTCACCAAAACTACCAAAATATCCCAAATTTCATCAAAATTCTCCAAAATTCCCTTGAAACTTTTTAATCCCAAAAATCTCCAAATTTGTAAGAATTCTCAAAAAATCATTCTTAACCACTTCAAAATATTCAAATTGCCCAAATTCACCTAAAATCTCAAAAAATTAGCCAATATTCCAAAAATTTTCAAAACGCCCTTATTGCCCAAAAATTATCTTTTCGTTACCAAAATCATTTTAAACCTCTCTGAATTACACAATTGATCAAAGTACTCCACATTCCTTAAAACTTGTCAAATTGCCCAAAATTCTCCAAAATTGTCAAAATAACCCAATTTCACCAAAATTATTCGGAATTACAAAAATGCCATTAAAACTCCAAAAAATCCCAAAAAACTCTTGTTTTATAAGATTTTGCCAAAAATCATTCTAATCGATTCCAAATTATTCAAATTTCTTAAATTTACCACAAATCTCCCAAAAGTTCAAAAAACGTCCCTATGGCCCAAAAATTTCTATTTCTTCACCAAAATCATTTATAACCTCTACAAATTACCAAAATTCCCTTAAAACCCTAAAAAATCTAAAAATCTCAAAATTCCTAAGATTTCTCCAAAAATCTATCTAAATCACTCCAAATTATACATATTGCTCAATTTCATCCTAAATATCCCAAAAGTTGCCAAAATCCTAAAAATTCCTCAAATGCCACTATGGCCAAAAAATTCTCATTTCATCCCCAAAATCATTTTAAACCTCATCAAACTACCTAATTGATCTAAAAAACTTCACATTCCTTAAAACTTGTCAAGTTGCTTTAAATTCTCCAAAACTACAAAAATAACCCAAATTTCACTAAAATTACCAAAATGGCCTTAAAACCCTAAAAAACTTTAAATTCTTAAGATTTCACCAAAAAGCATTCTAAACCACTTCAAATTATTCAAATTGCTCAAATTCACCCAAAATCTCCCAAAATTAGCTAAAGTTCAAAAAATTTTTAAAATACCCCTATGGCCAAATTTCCCTAAATTCTCCAAATCTACCAAAATAACCAAAATTTTACCAAAAATTTTCAAAATTACTTCATTTCCTTAAAACCTTAAAAATCCCTAAAATCTCCAAATTCTTAAAATTTTACCAAAAATCATTCTAAACCACATCTAAGTATTCAAATTGAAGAAATTCACCCAAATTCTCCTAAGATTAGCCAAAATCCAAAAAATTCTGAAAACGCCCCTATGGTCCAAAACTTCTGACTTCTTCACAAAAATCATTTCAAACCTCTCCAAATTCTCATTCTACCAATTTTTAATCTAAAATAATCCACATTCTTTAATACTAGACAAATTGCCCTAAATTCTCTAATGCTACCAAAATAACCTAATTTTCACCAAAATTATCCAAAATTACCAAAATACCCTTAAAGCCATAAGAATTCCAAAATCTACAAATTCCTAAGCTTTCACAAAAAAATCATTTTAAACCTTTTCAAATTATTCAAATTACCCAAATTCACCAAAAATCTCCTAAAATTACTATAATCCCAAAAATTTCCAAAATGCCCCTAGGCTCAAAAACTCATTTCTTTACTAAAATCACTATAATCTTGTTAGAATTACCCAATTAATCTAAATTACTCAACATTCCTTAAAACTAGCTAAATTGTACTAAATTCTCCAAAAGTACTAAAGTAAACCAATTTTCACGAAAATTTTTCAAATTTACTAAGATGCCATTAAAACCCTAAAAAACTAAAAATCTCTAAATTCCTAAGACTTCACCAAAATCATTCTAAACCACTCTAAATTATTTAAATTGCCTATATTCATTTAAATCTCTAAAAATTAGCCAAAATCCAAAAAAAATCCAAAATACCACAATGGTGCAAACATGCCCATTTCTGCACCAAAATCATCTTAAACCTCTCTAAATTATACAATTGATCTGAAATACTCCACATTCCTTAAAACTAGCCATACTGCAGTAACTTCTTCAAAATTATCAAAATAATGCAATTTTCACCAAAATTCTCCAAAATTACCAAAATGCACTTGAAACCCTAAAAATTTCAAAAATATCTAAATTCCTAGATTTCACCAAAAATCATTCTAAACCACTTCAAATTGTTCAAAATGCCCAAATTCACCCAAACTCTCCCAAAATTAGCCAAAATCTAAAAAATTCTCAAATGCCCCTATGTCCAAAAAATTTTGATTTCTCCACCAAAATCATTTTAAAACTCTCTTAATTACCCAATTGATCCAAAATACTACACATTCATTAAAACTTGCCAAATTGCCCTAAATTCTTCAAAACTACAAAAATAATTCAATTTCACCAAAAATTCTCAAAAAATTACCAAAATGCTTTTAAAATCCTAAAAATCCCAAAAATCTCCAAATTCCTAAGATTTCAACAAAAATCATTCTA
>CM040423.1:122190351-122207851 GCA_022702705.1 Papilionanthe hookeriana x Papilionanthe teres | reverse complement strand
ACATGTAAATACATAAGAACTATTTTATACATTTGTGCATTTTCCAATAGAAAAATGAAAATTATAATAACAAAATCAAAAAATGACAAGCAAAGTCAGACAAATCTGTAACAACTACTACCCATATAAATCCTGCCTGCATACACACGACTGAAAAAATAAACCTCAGCAAACCACAAAAGTAACTCGGGAAAAAAACAGTCGAAAAGCAGCATCTATCATCTAGCCAATTCTAATGCATATATAACAGCTCAGCTACACCAATAACATGCATACTATTATCAGCAAAAATATATATATAGCATTCCCCACCTGCGCTCTTAAACAGCAAAAGAGAATCTGAAATACTAAAATGATCTGAGCAAACCTTGCAACAAAACAAAGTAAAATAAGTCCTGAAGTAAACAAAGACAGTTCTCAGAAACCAAACAAATGTTCTGACACCCTACAAATGCTACGCGTAATGACAATCAGTCACTCCCTCAAATATCCAGGCACGCCACCAACCTTACTCAGTAAAGATACCTGGGCGGCGAACGTGGTTCACGAGGTCTAGCAGCATAAGCAAGAGGCAAGCTCGGCGGATATGCTGGTTCACGGTATAGAACAGGTTCCCTGTACAGGTTATAGGAATAGTCTATAGGAAGATCCCTCGGCCTCAATTCTAAATCCAAAACCCTACGATGGTCTCTCCTGTAATAGTAGTCATCACCAGGTCGTTCGTAGGTGTAGGATGCAGGCAGTGGAGCTGGCAGCGCTCGAGAAGCTAACGCTAGGGGAGGCGGAGATGGATAGCGTGGTCGTGGAGGCGGAGATGGATAACGACGAGTTCGAGGAGGTGGGGAAGGGTAAACTTCTCTCCTCACATGCCTGCGTTTTGGTTCCCTTGCTCTGGAGCTTGGCGTGACTACTTCCCTGCCTTTTGCATTTTGAAATAACTTGCATAGTTTTCTTACCTGCGCAGCAATATATAGAAACAAGTAATGCTACGCCTTCATAAATAATCTATGGAAAAATATTTGGGGAAGATTTTATTGGACCAGCTATTAATGTTTATTTGGAATTCATTTTTGCGTGATAAAACTTTACCGATATATTCTGACTATAGTAAACCTGCTCTGGGGAAAGCTGGCAATCCAGCCTGTTCCTTGTATTATAGTTTTCCTTTATTGCTGATTTAAATTTTTGTAGTATAGTTTTCCTCAAGGCAGATTTAAATTTATAGTTTTCCTTTATGTGGTATTATTTTTTGTGTGTTAAAGTTTTATGGATAAAGTGTGAATATAGCAAACCTGCACTGGGGAAAGCTGGCAATCGAACTTGTTCCTTGTAGTATAGTTTTCCTTTATTGCTGATTTAAATTTCTCCTCTGGTAGGGGCAGACTATCCCTTAAAACAGTGAAACGAACCTGGAAAAGAAACAAGAAAAATCATAAAACATTTAGGCATTTCATTAGTATCCGAGCTATCTGAAGAACTTATGTGATCAAAAACATCAGCAGCCAATATATGTCATGTACACTAGCTGATCGCTATATTGGCAAGACCTGTTATGGAAAAAGGGAAATAACTATCAAACGTGGGGGAAGAGAGGCAACTCTATCATATTTAGCTCATCATCATTATCAACAGCTTGTTACATGCGAAAGGAGTCGGAAGAGAGAGAATTTGATCGTCTTATTTATAATAAGAACCTGAAGATGCATAAAAGCAAAAAAACAAAAACAGTAGACATGAGACGTGATTTGTAGGGCAGCTCAACAGCCACACAAATTAAATAGATGGTCATATAAGAAGTTCGTACTTTCAAAACCAACTGATGAACTTACAGATTAGCAAATTGGGACAAGAATATGCTAAATTCATCACTGAAAAATAAAACCACAAACCACATCATACTACCATAAATTTGGATCTTCTCATGGGTAGCACAGTTGCTCGATACCCAAAATGTTGGACCTAACTATATGACCGCTTTGGTGAGATAAGATTAAAAATGAAAAATCTTTATCACTTATAAACTAATTATATAAGTACTATGAATATTGTTTAACATATCAAAGGAAGATTTACATATATAACACTAAATTCCAATGTATTTACATGTAAATTACAATTTTTAACAAACATGCCACCTTACCTATGCATGAAAATGTCTTCCAAATTGTGATATTTTTTAGGTGATATGAAAGATTTGGGTAGTACAAAAGTAAAAAATAAAGTTTAAGTGCATGTAAATGACCTATATGATGAGATGATCATTACATTACCATAAGCAGGTAAAATAAAAACAATCAAATTCTATTGTATTACAAGTTCAAAATTTTCATAATTACACTATTTTAATAAGGAAAGAAGTGTCAACATGGTTCCAAAGAGTCATTTAAATCGGAGTCTATAAAAGTGTCAATGTACTCCCCACTGTTTAATATTGGATAAATAAATCCCAGCTCTTTAAAAAAGAAGATTATTTTAGCCCCCCATTAAAAAATTCAGAATACTAATTAGACACTTCAAAGACCCGAGGACTGAAATGACACCATGTAAATACTCAAAAGGACTATTTTAGCACTTTACTTTTTAAACATGTGTAATAAACTATTATTATTTGTATCATGTATAGCATTGGAATAATTAATTTTTCTATATTATCTACTCCATCTATGTTACCACTCATTATAGGTTTGAACCCATTTCTACCTCATAATTGTCTAATTTACCACCAAAACTTACTACTATTTCAAAACCCGATGCACTTGCACCCACAAATTTTCCAGGTTATCACATAGCAGGCATCCTTCCCCTTTAGTCATTGATTCGCATCACCCCATATCAAACCAACTACATCAAAAGTTAACTCATCGTCTAACGTTGAAGCATTAGAATAGATCTCTATAATCAATGAAAATTGCTTGCCTCACTTCTTGGCACCTTAATACAAGGATGACTTAATATTATAAATCAAATGAGATGTGTGCGCAAAAATAGGAGCATGCTTTCCTGGCCAAAGGGCCTCCTATGGGTAGAACCAAGTAGCCTTTCAAGAGAGCACTTAAACCATCACATTTCTTGCTTGGCATCAGTCTCACTTTTATAGTGGATGTCATTAAGTTCTGGAAACCCGCAAAAAAATAGTAAATATAAATCTCAATATTAGGACACCAACAAACCATTAGAACTTCTTGAGATTAATTTGCCGATGAAAGAAATTTAAATTCCAGCAATTGTGCTGATGCCAGGTTCGCATTCATGTAATCTTAGTCAGTAACAAACACGATATGCCATAACACCGTAACAATTACACAATCATACAATAATTAGCCTGAATACCTAGCACAATTATTTAGACTGGCTAAACCATTACAGTTATAATTAAGATCCACCACACTGACAATCCTAATTTTATAAATCTTGCAAAGAAAACTTTGAAAAAACAAAAACTATAACTTTTGATTAATTTATATAATAGGTTTGGAACCAATCTGTAAATATATATATATAGATGTGTGTGTGTGTGTGTGTGTGTGTGTGTGTGTGTGTTTTTGTGTGTGTTTGTGTGCGTGTCTTAATAGTAAAAAACAAATCCACATCAAAGAGAGGATAACATCAAGAAAACCAGAAAATATTGTATTAACAAATCACGTAATTAAAGCTTTAAAAAAATAAACTATATTGCAAGAACAGACTGACATGATATATAATATAGATTAATAAAAGAAAAAAATTTAGTCAGCTCTAAAAAATAATGAATAATGATAAGGCTTTTCAAAAAAAAAAAACTATTCAATAAATTTTGAAAAATAGAAGGATTTTAAATGATTTGAGATTAACATTTTCGGTGCCAATATTAAAGAACAAAGTTAATATGCATAAGTGTTTTCAAAACGTACCGCACCAAATAAGCTGCCCCTGACGGAGCCTAAGTTAGCTTGAGTATACTTTATAAGTATTAATCAATTAATTTCAATTTTATGATCTCTTTTAATTTGAGGCTTGCACTTCGTGACTTCTGTCGCGCCTCGCTAAAACAAAATACCCTGATTCCTAATTTCATCTTTCTAATCTTGCAGAATACTATAAAATAGTTTAAATTAAATAACCACCACATAATGAAAACATAGTCCAGGTAAACAAACCCTACATGTTGAAAAATTCACACCCAAAACCATATAATAAAATGTATAAGCTTCAACCACTAAAAAAATAATAATATTAATAGACGACCTCAAATACAACTAGTGTTGTAAAATATTAAACATGAAAACAACAAAAATCTATTGCCAAAAATTCCATACCAGATTGTCATAGGATTTTGTCCTTTTACCTTTGATTACTTAACATAGCTTCTTTTCTCTCTCTTCTCTTACATACTTGTTAATCAGTTCAAAGTATAATTGACATACTTTAATTGCTCGAGACATTGTTAACTGTAATTTATTTTTGTTAATTTCAACTAGAAAATCAAAAACTTTTCAGTTGACTTAATTTCAAATCATCTCCAAATTCATCAAATTAAAAAAGATTATGTTTTAAATATTAACAGGATGTTTTCTTATGAAAGTTGCATGTTTGTTGCATTAGCTAATCTCATCTAACTTTCCGCTAAATGCTAGATACCATTAAAACCATTAAACTCTAGAACACCTTACAAAAACTTGATTTTTGGCCTTAATTAAGGTTATATTAAAATGTAAATTCGAAGTAAACCTCAATAAGTTACTAGACCAACCAGGGAATGCCAATATACTAATATAAATCAATAACTAATTGAAATGCAATTTAACGGTCGTGATTTTAGATAATTATTGCAATTAATGTGAGGTATGAATTATGATAATAAGGTAGAATTAAATTTAATGAAAAAATTATAAGAATTCTTTGAAAGCATTAATATGTTAGACTTACAATGAATTGACTTTTCTAAGACATTGAAGCCACCAGCCCAACAATTATGAAGAAAGTTGCTAACAAATTAAACTAACTTGGGATAATATGAAACAGGATTAATAAAAATATATGTTGTTCATCTAAATCAAAAAATAAAAGGAACTGCATGATCAGTTTGAGACCTTTAATCCAAGCAACTATAGTGTATTTAAATTTTTAATCACGAACTCTAAATTATAGCAAAATATTATTTGCCTAGACATTATTTTTTTACTAGTCTTACTAAAATTCCTAAGCAAATTTTAAATATAATTGAAGTTAAAATTTACTAAAAATAATGTATTGAAGAAAAGAATATTCCAAATCTCATCAAAACCTACCAAATCAGCACCACAAAATATGATCAAACATAAGCTTTATATATATGTGTGTGCGCGCGCGCGCTTCTATTCTTGCAATTACCAATCAAAATTTAATAAATTAGTATCGAAAGAAGAGACTAAAGTTCAACTTATGCTAGAAATAGAATCTATCGTGAGATTAACATGATCCTATTCACGCACCAAACCAAGAATTGCAAATAAAAAACATAATTCTGAAAAAAGGGGATGATATCTAAACCAAAAGGCCTACTTATCACTTTTTTTCTTATTAAAAATGTTTATTCATATTTTATAAGAACTTCTATTTTTTGCTAAAAAATAAAAAAAAAAAATAGGTAAACCGAAAACATAATGCTATCACAATAAATGAGTTAAAAACCTAAATCAATACCTGAACTTGGAATTAAACAAAACATAGCTATGGAAGTTAAAAATCAATTGAACAAAGCAATAATATAACTATTGCAAATTATTTATTGATATTATCCCCAGATCAATCAATCAAAAACAATAGTCTTTATTATTTGTTTTTTCTTTAGTTTATTTATGAATACATAACCCTTAAAGAAGACAAACATTTTCTTGAAAGTCTGCATCTTAAATGCCTGAAAAAAGCCAAAAATTCAAACTTTTCTTTTGCTTTGTTAATTCCAAATGTAGATAATTCACTTAGTCAAATCTTTAGATCATTTGAATAGCTTTCTTTAGGGAGATTGTAAACATGATTTATTTTAATTAAAATTATTTCTGTGGTTAGTAATTTAACACCGTCGTTCTCGGGTCCCAAGCACCGGATACGAAAAAATGAAGGGTTGCTAAGTGGTCAGTGGCAAGCTTTTGTCGAAAAATTATGAACGTGAATCATTTAAATCATTGCATAGATGCTAGTGCCCCCTGGAAGGGACATGTTGTAGAATCCGAATACGAGTAGTGTGCAATGGCCGCTAGTGTAACGTTAAATAAACAAGGGTTCTCACATTGTGGATGGATGCGAGCAAAAAACTTAGGTTTTAAACTTCGATTTTCAAGTGGGATTCGTATTAGAAATGGTGTAGGTGTAATTATAGAAAAGAGTTTGAAAGATAACATTGCAAAAATTAATAAAGTTAAAGATAGGATTATAGTTCTAAAGATTATCGTTGATAGTAAAATTCTTAAAATTATAAGTGCTATGCTCCTCAAGTAAAATTAGATAAATGTTCAAAATAAAAGTTTTAGAATAACCTAGAAGAATTAATACAAATGATCTAATGAAGAAAAAAAATTATTGAAGGATATTTAAATAGACATGTTGGTAGAATGATAGAAGATTTTAGAAATATGCATGGTTATTATGGTTTTGGAGTGAATAATAAAGACGATAAAGTCATATTGGATTTTACTTTCAACAACAACAACAAGTCATAATCTCACTAATTGGATTTTGCTTTAGCCTATGATTTTGTAATTGATAATACTTTACTAAGAAAAAGAGACGGGTATACTAACACTTATAAGAATAAATCTAGTAAAACACAAATTGATTATTTTCTCATGACAAAAGGAGATCGACGAGGTTGTAAAAATTGTAGTGATTTCAAGTGAAAAATTGAAGTACTCGACATATATGATTAGTTTGGATTTTAAAATGATGGGTTAGAAGATAAAAAATACAATAAAATATTGTCATAGAATTAAATAAGGACACATAAGAAACACAAATAATACTATTTTCATAAGTAAACTTCGAGATCTTAAAATTTAAGATGTTCATGAATAAGTTAATATCGTGGAATAAAGTAACTAGCACTATTAAACAAATTGCAAAAGATGTACATTGAGAATAAAAAAAATTATAAATAAAAATAATTGGTGATGAAATAATAATGTGCAAAAAAAAGAAAAATATAAAATTTTTGCTATAAAAATTTATTTAAATGTAAACGCTAAGATAATTAAAAAAATATAAAGTGATCTGTAAGGAGACTAAGAATAAATTGTGATACTAAGAATTATGTTTTTAATCATATTTAAAATATATTAAATAATTTGGAGTGAAAGACATAAATATAAACTAGCCAAACAAGAAGATAAAAAAAAAAGTAAAGTTTTAATTCAAATAAAGTGTATTAAATAAAAAAATCAAAAAATATTTTTCTTAGATGAGGATATTCAATATAAGTGAGTGAGATATTTTGATAAATTATTCAATGATGATTTTGAAAATATGATCAATATTAGTGATCTTAACATTAATAAGACTGAAATTTTTTTTTTTACCAATCACGCACGTAAAAAGAAAGTTGATAAGCTTTAAAGAAAATGACGGGTGGGAAATCAGTAGGATCTAATTGTATTGAATGTAAGTGTGAGAATTAGGAGATTTGGGATTTTCATGGCTTACTAAACTTTTAAATATTATTAAAAAAATTTAAAAAGATGTTTGAGTGAAGAAAGAGAATTTTGGTCCCTATTTTTCAGAATAAAATGATGCACAAGAGTGTACAGATTATAGAGAAATTAAGTTGATGTGACATACATTAAAACTATGGGAGAGAGAAATTAAACATAGGTTAAGATGTGATACAGATTTCTCAAAATCAATTTGGATTTATATCGGGCAAGTCTACTATGGAAGTCAAATATTGAGAGGTTTAATGGAGAAGTACAAAGAGTAAGGAGGATCTACAAATGATTTTTGTTGATTTCAAGAGAAGTTCTTTAGAGAGTTCTTGAAAAAAGATGTTGAGATTACTTGTATTTAAATCATTAAAGATATGTATACTAAATTTGTTACTTGTGTTAGAACAAAAAAAGGATTGACCAAGGTTTTCCAAATTTTGTTGGATTACATCAGGATTTTCTTAAAGGCCATATTTTTCTATAGTTAGACATTTGCAAAAAGATATATCCTTCTTGTAAATAAGACTAGAGAAAGAGTTCAAGAAATACTTGAATTATGGAGGTCAACTTTAGGGTCTAAAAGCGTTCTTTTGAGTAGATCTACAACTGAATACATCGAACAAAATTTTAGCAATGGTAGATTTAGTGGCGAAGTTATAAAAATAAGTGATCACATCTTTAAAAAGAGTGAACATTTTAGATATCTCGAGTCAGTTGTTCAAAGTGATGGTGGTGATATAGATGATGTTATATGTAGAATTCAAGTTGGATGATTAAAGTGGAGAAATGCATTGGGCCTATTGTTGATTGAAAAATACCGCTTGGACTTAAAAGAAAATTTTTATAAAATGGTAGTGAGACTTGTAATGCCCTAAGATGCATAATGTTATCCTATAAAAGAGAACCGTAAAACAAGTTAAGTGTTGCTGAGATGAGAATGCTTAGGTGTATGAGTGGTTTTAAATTTAAAAGACAAAATACGAAACAAATATATTCCTGAAAGGTTTGGCGTAGCTCCATTAGCAGACAATATTAGAGAGGGTCATCTTAGATGGTTTAGACACAATAAACATTGACCAGTTGGAGATCACATTAGGAGAGTAGATATTTTAAATTTGACTCATGTTAATATACGTAAAGGTAGACCTAAAAAAATTTTGGCATGTTGTATAAAAATGATCTTAACTTATTAGAATTAAATGAAAATATAATACTTAATAGAACACCAAATGGAGAAAAAGGATTCATGTAGCCAACCCCACTTTGTGGGATAAAGACTTTTTGTTATTGTTATTGTTGTTGTTCTGTGGTTAGTAATTTATCAGAAGAAATGTCTATGTAACCTCACAATTATTCAATTCACATTTTTAATATCATGTTCCCCTTTCGGATTTATTCATAATGCATCCACTAGAAAGCAAAATAAGAATTTCATCAGTACACCTATAAGCATCAGATCCTAGTACTTTACCAACTAATTGTGTGATAAGAATGAAGATATTTGTAAAGTATATACAGATTCAATGAAAGTGAAAAGATCATATTTTATTTTAAATTAAAAAAGGTTTCCCTAGAGAACCATTATAAAATTAATTACAAAAAAAAACAAAGATATAAATTTATGCAATGAATTGGGTGAATGCAAGCAAGTTATAAATTACGTTATTATCATATACTATAGGCCCAAACTTTAATGTCTTTAACCAAGCTTTACACCAAAAAACATCAATGTTCTCCATTTCCACTTCTTAATTTTGTGTCCAACACTCCTTTACACATTTCCCAAACAATAATATTGTTAATCATTTTGAAGCTATTATCAAGCGTGTAAGCAGCGAAATCATGTCATGGCTGATGTTGCATAACAAAGGTAGATTTTGAAGTGAAGAAATAGTAATGCATGTGATGGTTCAAAAATTTTACAAAGAAAAACATGATGATTATAATTATTTGTTAGAAGAATTTCAGCTAAATCGTTCATCGAAGATGAATTTGTCCAAGATGAAAATAATTGATTTTGTGGTACTTCACTTATTTATGCAATAGTTTAGTAATTCAAGAGGTTTCTCGTAATTTTGCAGTTCTCTGTGAGGGCTTTCAATGGTTCACATTGCTATGCTCTTTTATGGCTTCTCCTATTCTCCGGTTCAATTTTGCTAGCTGTAATCTAGTGTAGCTTATTATATAATGTTCTTAAGCCTTATTCTATTCAAACAATCATATTCCAGTGAAAATTATTCTATTATTTTCTTATCAGAAGGATTAATCATATTTTTTATGAATTATTTTTTTAATGTGTGAATATTTTTATTTTGAAATTTTAATAATCAATCGTGTATGAAACTTGAAGTACACTAAAGGATGTAATCTCCTTATGAGTCTTGCCTATCAACTACTTCTTTCCTTTTCTACCTTTATTTTTATTTCTAGCTGTTCTTTTACCGCATTGCTTGATATTGCAACTAATATTTATTAGATCATTTGTGTAATAGTTCAACCGATCGTATTACTTCGTGATTTTAATTTTTTGTTGTTGGTGTCAGTTATAAAAACAAATCATCTCACTTAAACTGAATTCAAACCATTTTCAGTTTTCATCAGAATTATTAGATATACTGAGATTAAAAGACTGTTTCCCACCAAAAATGCATATATTTTGTATCTTTTGCTCGAATGTAACTCTACATGACATGCTAAGAGGGATGAATCATTCTCAATAAAGCAATAAAGGGCATCTTCATCTTCATATGCCACTCAATCACAAGTAAAAAATAAAATATTTGAATGGAATAAATAACTATAAGAAATTTCAAGTGTTAAATACTTGAAATTAAAAGGGAAGAACACATCCTAACCTGAGATGGGAATTTTGAACCAAATGCCTTAGGTTCAATATTGTAGCCTCCAGGACTAGCAGCCTTGAAGATTCCATACAGCAGCTTAAGATCAAAATCAAATAAAAATAATCTCATACCCTTATAAATCTTTGCTACTACCGCTTTCTTGCTCTCTGGGAGACCAAAAACATTATACTTGAAACAATCTTTCTTGGTCTTAGCATTACACATAAATATCAAGCCCATACCATCAACCTTCTTTAATTTTTTCTCTGCAGAATCATCATCATTTAAATTTTTCTCTGTAGGAGTTGGTTTATCTGCATTATTCACTTTATTAGCATCTAAAGAAGTAAAACTAACAGCTACCCTCTTCTTGCACTTATTTATATTTTTACCTTTCGTGCCTTCTGCATCCTTTTCCTCGATTGTAGGAATGGCACTTTTTGTGGGAGATGCAGGATTCTGATCACTTTTTACATTTGGTTTTGCATTTTCTTTCATACTAGAAGAAGCTTCTACAGCTGCAACATTTGATGACTTAGTTGGAGCTGGCTCAGCATTGGAACTCCCAGCTTTAGGCTTCGCAACAATTTTCTTCTTTGCGACCACTTTGTTCACTGTTACTTTAACCTTCTTACCAACTTTTACATCTTCATCATCTACTTTCTCCACTTCATCATCAGCCCTTCCAATGGATTCTGGTTTGTCATCAGTTTCAACTTCTTTCCCCGCATTCCCTTCAGTAGATTTATCACATGGTGGCAATCCTTTCATCTTAATGGAACTCACATTACTCGTCTTCCTTTTAGGCGTCTTGGGAGGAGTTGACAGAGTATGACCAGGGGTGTCTTCAGCATTCTTCCTTTTCCTTAATATTTTCTTTGTTTCCTTGTTGGAAGAGCTATTTACTGCTTCAACCTTTTTGTCATTTTCAACATCGTTGTCACCCAGTTCATCTGTATTCTCATGCCCATCAACTATGTTCACTGAAACTTCTGCTGCCGTTTTCGGCACAGCATTTGCCTTAACTTCTTCAGCATTCTTGTCACCTTCAAGCGCAGTCAGAAAAGCTTCTTCATTCTGTTCACTTGTAAATGAAGTTGCCATAATATTGACATCGTTATAAAGGTCATTTTCAACTTTGTCAGATTGATTACCACTGGAAAGCAACTCCTTGCAATCTTCTGTTGCCATATTTGCTAGCAGTCACAACAGTTAATATGTCAGAATAGGTAAAATTAATGTCAGAGTAAGTCAAGCCATCGGCAGCAATGGAAAGACGCTCATCAAACTTGAATATAAAGGTTTACAATCAATGTAGCTGATCAAGGAAAACGGGTTCACTACAAAAGGCAAAATATACCTCCTACAAGTACAGTAGTGAATGAAAAAGCCACCTATATCACTTCCACACATGCTAATTTTCATTGCAACCCAAAAACTTGGTAAAATGATGGAACAAACCTTAAGGAAAACTTTGATGATGTAGAATCTATTGATGAAAAATTACCTAAAAGGCTTTTAACAACACTAAAATCAAATAAAACTAAATGACCTTGAAATTTAACATCCTTTAATTCATTTAACAAGCTCAATGTGTGTTGCCTTGATAGCTAAAATAACATGTTGATGCCATTTTAGGGCTCCTAGATTTTATTTGGGAATCAGGTTTTTGGGAAAGTGGTTGTGGAAAAATAAGGGAAGGCTAATATGGGTGCTTGAGAGCGTTTGGAAGGGATTACGAGGATAAATCTACAGTTGAACAGCAGGTTCAACATCGGCAACGGCTGTCCTGGCTAAAATCAGCAAGTTGGATGACGAAATGGCAAGGTAAGAGTGGCGAGGAGATTCAAACATCCATTCCTAAGCAAGAAACAGATACACCACTTGCAAATAGAAGATAATATAGCACCACAGAGAGCAAAATTCAGAGAAACGCCTCTCAATTCATAAAATCAGAAAAAACAAAAAACCCAAATAACCTATTGTAACAAATATAAAAGCCCCCTTAAAGCAAATACCTAATTAGAAACTAGAGAAAAAAGAAAGAACGAAAAGAAAAAAAACAAAAAATACTTATTAAAAAAATAAAATAAAATAATAGAAAATAGGAAAAAAAATGATAGAAGCACTTAGATAGTTCCCCCAATCGTAGAATCTGAATACAGCAGACCGTGGGAGTTCCACGCCTGGTGCCACTCACCTTGGGTAGAAGAAGTTTCTTCTCCTCCTCCAGAAGGACCTAAATCCCACTGTCAAATTTTCTTTCCGCAAAGCATCTCAGAAAATTTCCAACATTCTATCTCATCCCTAATGTCTGATCAACTATTGGTGTGCACACTGCTAAACTGAACTGGAAATAGGCACCCAACTTATTATATACGGTCCTTCGAAAATTGCTCAAAAAATTTTCATTTTTATCTTGAGTGATGGCATGTTAGACTGCTCTCAATGGTGGCAACTTAGGAGGTAAACTAATGCGCAAGAATCCTAAAACTTCTCTAGTGCCTTAGATATCGTCTCATCCATGGCACTATCTTCTAGCACCAACATGGCCAATTTATTGGTGCCTCTCATAGCATATAAGAATGTGGCATGGGCCCCTAAAGTTCTTGTCCTTGTCGAAGTACCCAACTTGACTGGCTCTTTCAAAGGCAGAAGTATAATATGCTTCCCGACCTTGATATGTGAGTATGTGTTTTCACAGCCATCATGGAGTGTATCTCTATCTTATAGCTTGTCTCCCATCATGAAGTTTCATGCTTGGCCTAAAGGATGTGGCATGCATCAATATCACACCAAACATAATCATGCAGCTTGTCTGCCAGAGAAAATTTTATGAGACATCTTCTGTCAACTGTGATCATATTTCATTTATTCAACCATGACAGAGAATATGGTTGGAAATACTTACGAATATTGATGCTCAATTTATCCACCATATATGTCGATGTCACATTTTCACAACTATCTCCATCTATAAAGTGAATGCACACTTTTCCATTCACAATGCAGTAGGTACAAAATTTATTGTGTCAGAGTCACTGTTGCACTCTCGAGGGCTCAATTTGAAAGATCCATCGGATTACCAACATCTCTCTCTCTCATTGGCAGGTAGTGGATGATTATCACTGCTTTTCTCTAGTTCTTCACCCTTTCCCTCCTCTAATGCACCCTGTGCAGTGAAAGATATCACCCTTATATTTCAACAATCAGTCGCAATGTGCTCAAAATTATGACACTTAAATACTTCATGGTTGTGACAGATTTAGGAGTACTAGAGATCTCCACCTTATCTTCCCTTTGAACTGATTTAAAAGTACTAGAGATATCCACCTTATCTTCACTTTAAACTGATTTTTCCTTTAACTGGATAGGTTGAGATGCTCCACTGTGTGTAGCCCTTTGTTTGATTCTGGGGTTAAATTGTATTTGAAGCAAAGTTCTGAAAATCGGACCGAACATTGAACCGATGGAGGGGGAGGTTTAAGGTTTAAAAGTTAAACTAGAGAGTGAAATAGATGACATCCTAACTACAAAAAAAATTTAATATAATATAAATGACATAATAATGTCGTAATATGTATAGCATAAAATATATATCATTAAATATAAATCATAAGTGAACTTAAACAACTCATTTAAATAACTACGAATTTCTTCTATAATAGGAACGATGTTGGTTCTTTAAAAAGACATCAAGGCAAACTATCCATTTTGTATAAAAATCTTTAGAAAAATAATATTGAGTTGATAAGTAAAAGTGTGATATGCCTCATGCTCGTAAAGGGCAAATTTAAGTGTGTTATGTATGTAAATCTTACAAGAAAAAAAGGTCAAGTTTCTCATTCATGAAGTGAATGTCATGATCCGTAATTGGTGATGCTAAATGAGTTTTTTAAGCAATGATCAAGGATACATAGGTATGCTAAATTTGAGCATTGGTTGAAAAGAAAAGAGAATGAAAGAACTTTCTAATCTAATTGTTTAGCTTGGCCTCTCCATCCGCAAGCTTCCCAATGTTCTTCCCGAAATATACAAAGGTTGCACGAGGGTATTGTCCTCGCTGCAAAAGAAGAAGAAGAAAAGGCAAGAGGAACTCCAAATAATGCCCAATTGGAGACTAGTAGGCTAATTTGACTGCATCTTTGCAATCTTCTCCAACCTCAAATATCTCATAATCTCCGACAAAACCAATGGAAAAAACACTGGTGTTGAAAAGTTCCTCCGACATGGATTCGAGTCTTACCAAGCTAAGAACCGTGGCGATTGGATGGATGAGCCGGCATTCACGAAACTTGATTGCAACGAATGGAGGTATACCGCGGTTGATGATCTTGATTCACTTGACCTAGTGGCGGAAATAGGGTACATTCGCAAGGGTACTTTTCCAGTTTTGTTCGTTTTGCCGCATGAGGAATTGAACGATTCCTTCAAACCAGGTACATAGGTTGAACCATTGGTTCAATACGGTTCTAATTGGTTCAAGGTGGGAGAAGTTTTTTATGTCAACTGAAATACGACTTATGGCCGGTTCATGGTTAAACCGGTCGGTCAGGATCGATTTTCAAAACCGTATTTTGAAGGGTGATATGGACCCGATACTACGATGTTGTCTCTCCACCTTTAGAACTAGGGTCTGAACATCCTGCAATGTCTAACAATGTTGTAATTGGAGCACATTACCAATGGATGATCTCAATCCCTCAAAATATCAAGTTATAGTGTTCTCCTAGGATTCCACTGACTAACACTTTAAAATAAATTATTTGAACTCAGTTGTGTAGTCCTCTATTGAGAAATCTTACCATTATAATTAATGAAGCCTCCCTTAAGAACAAGTCATACAAGTAATGTGTTGGGAGATACTTACACTGCATCTCCACTTTATCCTAGGACTAGGTTGTGATTTTGGTTTTTCCTCTCACTGGCATAAACGTTTCAATTTTTTTCACCACAATTACGCACTCTTCTTTGACTTAATGCAGCTAGCTTTACCATTTTGTATAGTGGAATATCCTTGTATTCAGAAACCCATTCAACTACTCGGAACCACTCAATGAATTCGCTCGCACCAATGTGACCATTAAAATTGGTAAACCAATCCCGGCTTCTCTGATATGCTATGCCAAACTGTCAAGATGATGGTTTTCCCTCATTGGACACTACCTGGTATAAGGGATTCACTTCCTTCACTCGATTTGGTGAGTCATTGTTGTAGTGGGTGATCTCACCATATTTTCTCATCTTAAAGCCAACAAGCCTCTGTTGCAATTGGATGATTTTCCGTTGCATGTCCTTCATAATGAACTCCTAAACATCTTTTTGATAATTTATCGACAACATGACGTCCTATTCCTCAAATAAAAATTTTGATAGAAAAGGAAGATATGATTTTGGGTTAGGATTAGGGCTATGGTCGAGTGAGAAATATGAGGGAAAAAAATTGTGGGGGCATTAGGTTAGATTGCATGGACTCTTGAATTAGGGGTAGAATGGGCAAATCCTTAAAATTTTAAGGTTAAAATGGCTCTAATACAAGATGATATAGTTCTATGGGCTCATAGAAGATGTTTCAAAAAGGATTTGCGGGGAAGTGGTTATGAAATAGCTAGAAAAGACTAACATGTGTGGTCGGTGGTTTTTGAAAAGGATTATTGGGATAAATATACTATTAAACAATAGGTTCAACATCATCAGCGGCAATCCTACCTGAAATTGGCAAGTTGGACAATAAAACGAGCAAGATACGAGCAATAAAGAGGTTCTACCATATGTTTCTAAGCAAGATACAAATGCATCACTTGCAAAAGGAGGATAAAGTACTCCGAGGAGCAAAATTCCGATAAACATCTCTCAATTCATAAAATGCGAAATAAAACCCAAAAAGATCAAACTACTACAACATGTACAAAAATCCCCCCCCCCAAATAAAAAATATGCTTAAGGCCTAACCTCCGACTTTTGGGAGGAAGAGACCAAGCATAAGGAAGCCCAGGGGAAGTCTCCTATTGGTGATCAGAGCTTAGGACTTACCCTGGGAGGTTTAGAGCTTACACAATACACACACTTTACACCCACAACCCTAAAAAGAGCACATCCCACCTTGTATCCCCTAACTCTTTCGAAACTCATGTGAGTGGTTTTCCCAAGCGCTTAGGCCCGAGCTAAAGGTTTGGTTAGTACCAACACATAGAGGACCAAATGAGGGTTACCCTTGGTCCATGGTTCAACCTAAACAATCCCATACTACTCATCCCTCATCAACCTTAATTTTTCCAAAATTCAATTTTTGACCCCCCTCCCCCTCCACTAAATCTGCCCAAAATACCCCTAAACCTCAATTTTACCCAAAATTACCCAAATTACCTATTGTTTTCCCAAAAATTATTTCAAAATATTCCTTACCACTCAAGTTGACCAAATTGACAAAAATTTACCAGAATTTCCAAAATTGCCCCAAAATTTGCAAAATTACCAAAATACCCCTTCTAGCCCAAAATCCAAAAGTTCCAAAAATTTCCAAAACCTCCTAAATATTCTCAATTTCATTTCTCTCAACTACTACATGACCCAATTTAACCAATTTGGCCCAATTTAACCAAAAGCTCCAATTTGACTCATTTAACCCAAAATGCCCAAATTAAACTCAATGTCCACCCGATTGACCCCAATCTTACCCAATTGCAATTCCAAACTTTAATTCAACATGCCCAATCTAAAGTGAAACCAATTTCAAACCCAATTTGACCCACATTTGAGCTCGATTTCACTTAAATTCCAAAATCTCCAATTTTGACTAAGTGACCCATTTCACCCAAATTGAACCTAATGTCGGTAAATTTCCCCTCAATTTGAATTCTAAACTTCTCATGAAACTACCCTAGACCAAATGCAACATTTAATTTCCCCAATTTGATCTCAATTCTCACCCAAGTCAACCCAAATCCAAAATCCCTAAGTTTGCCCTAAATTTGACACATGACCAAATCATACCGAGATTGAAAT